>JAJNNY010000011.1:600000-837204 GCA_022453515.1 Astrocystis sublimbata | reverse complement strand
CCCTGTGACTCCCTATTCCATTTCATGCGTCTCTACAGCTGCATCTAACCTCAAGATGATTATTAGCTATGTCTCTATCAGGGTCCTCTATTGTTGGGCTTGTGACAAGCACAAATTAAACTTTCAAGAAGCAGATGCCACGTATCAAGTATGAGATCAGTCCGATTCTTGCTGAGGTAGAAAAGCAGCGCTCCCCACCCACTACACAAGCTCAAAACTTCTCCTTACCTACTACCTAATTCCTGACAAACCAACCAACAAGATCATCCATCCCTTGACCCCTATCAATCCATCCGATTCAAGATGACGCCCACCACTTCCGACACGAAGCCGCAATCCTTGACCCTCGAGGTCAAAGCCGACTGCAGAGTCAAACTCCACCTTACAGCGGCTGCAGAGTCACCATCACAGCATCTAACCTGAGCTCCGATGTCACGACCAATGATGTGGCAGTCGCTGCTCCAGCAGACTCGAAAGGCAAAACGAAGCAGGTCAACCCAACCGCTACGCGCCCCGATCGTACGACAGACCCTACGGCAGCAGCTGCTGCTCTAGGCTGCCAGGTTACTAAAGTATGCTCGATAAATACCGCTAAGCGAGACAATTCAAACATGAGGATCGAGGCTAACATTGGGTACAAGGTGCAAAATCTGGAGGGTTACTATAAACAAGTGGCTCAGTCTGCGGGATACCAGGCGGCCTGGAAGAATCCTGATTTCGACCAAGAGATCAGGTTCACCCCGGGCTCGGAATACCTTCAATTCTGGAAAAGCAGAAGATCTGCCTGTCTCACCTACAACGATCTAAAGACGTGCGCCTGGATAGAACACGCTAGTTCGCCAAATTCGAAAAATATCAAGCAGCTTTAGCTCAAATTACGGCAGGGTTTAAACAACACGGAAACGACTTAATTCAGCAGTATATTAATATGAAAGGGTTTAATGTCAAGTTTGAGGAGAAGTTGGTAGAGAACAGAGCTAACTCACTCGGGGATGCTACAATTATCCCCAGATTGCGTGATTGTTCAAGAGACATACAAGGCATTGTTAACAAGTCCTGGTTAGCTGATTATATAGATTATTAATCTACTATTAATATATTAAACACAATCGAAAATAAGCCTTATTAATACATCTTTATATATAACAGCTCGCTTGTATAGTCTTATATATATAGGCAATAGTTAGTATTAAACTCTAGGATAAAATCGCACGACTAGAAACCTAAGAGTGTTAGTATATCGAGATCTTCCTAATGATATAGGGAGGGAATTAAGGGCTTACTGTATTGTTGTCAGCTTGGACTTTATTTCTCCCAGGTCTTTTGGCGGGTGCTGGTTGATCTAAGCTGCTATCTGGGCGTTCTCTTGCATTTGAATCTCCTCGAGATTCTCGCTACGTCTGAATGGTTTTACTTTAAGAATAAGCAAGGGTTTGTTATCTGTGCGTCCTCGAAGGAAGCCGTCCACTCTCGCTTCGCATGTTTCCTCCCCTTGATTGTTCTTCGCAACAAACGCCTTGCGGTGAAGTGTGCAGTCCGCTTTGAGGTCCTTGTTATGAATCGATAGAGAATTAAGGAAAAGGATCAGAGCCGTGTTCACAATCTGTTCATTCTCAATCGCTTGCGCTTATTGCCATCTCATACTCGGAAGATGATGAAAGGCCGGGGCTGGTACCGGACGTCCGGTGTCGCGACTGTTGGTGACAGTAGTGTCTTTTGGCCGCTCGCTGAGGTGTTCCTTGTAGTCTTACATGAAAAGTGGCATGTAAAGCTGTTTTTTTGGATGCCAAGGTCACACCAGAGGTAGATGGTTGATCAGGAAGGTGGTTGTATTGGAAGAGAATCTACTGTGTGGGCTACCTAGGTAGATAGGTAGGTGTGCCTCTAGGCTTAAGTACGTGGAAATCCAAGCTGCACTGTGCCTTCCCTCCGTACAGACGCTCCGTCTTACCAGGAGAGATAATGACTGAATCATGTGATTGGCTGGCCCTAACGGCCCTAGGGGCCAAGAGCACTGCATAAGGTTATTGATTACTTATTGGAAGTAGCTAATACAGCGCACGCTATATCATCATTAACAGCATCAACCTCACCAACCTTAACTCCCACTGCACTATCTTCGCACGCGATTTGAACTACCATCTCAGGCACCCATTAGCCCGTCATGCCTCCGCGTATACCTATAAGACTCCATGGCCAGTCGCCTGCCGCTCAAACCCATCCAGACAGCGATGCATCCACATCATCGACACAAGCCCAATTCACCATGTCGTCCCACCATTCGCCTACTCTTTTTTTACCTTCCGCTATGCCATATGATGCATCTGTCTTGCCCACCCATGAATTCATTCTAGAGTCCATGGAGCCTCTGGCCCGGAATCGGGGACGCACGCCCTACCTTGATGACTGCGTCATGAACAAGTTGCGAATCGAGCGCAGCCATCTTGAATTCGATCCCACCATCCATGCTCCGGATCCAAACGCCCTGCTTAAGTTAATGCCCGAGGAAAGCATGACAAAGCTTGCCAGAAAGTTTCACTTTTGGAGTCACGATGGCACGATCGCCTCATCGGATTATGATGATGATCCTTTTACCCAGGCCTGCACCTTTACGGAAGTTCTTGACATATACCTCGACAGCACCCTGCCTAGCGAGGATATAACTTCTCCCGTGCTCTTGGACGACTTCATCTGGGAGGTGGGAGAGTTTCCACCGGACCAATCGCGAATAATCAATTACTCCAATTACGAGAAAAACTGTCATTGGAATGTCGACTTTGCTCTTTGGGTCCGCGACTGCTCTCGCCCGCATATACAGTATGCGTTGAGTCAATCGGATTCTCTCGAGGACGGCAAAGTAACATTGGGTGAGGTGTGGACCTTACTCACGGTGACTGGCTGCTTCTTCGACCGTCCAGAATATGCGAGATTCGATTTCATCCCCGTAAGCCAAGTCTTTCTATCTTTCCGCTCCTGACACAGTCCGGTCGAACGCTAACAATGCAACTTACAGGTCACCATTGTCTCCGTTTCGGGCATGAAGGCCCGCATCGTACAGGGCTACGCCGATGCCAAGACACGCAGAATCACGCTTCGTACAATACCGGTTATTGATTTTGGACCAGGCCATGAGCGCGAGAGAACTTATTGGACTAAATTCCAAACGTTACTTAGATGGCTTCTCGCAGAACCACTTGGCACATTTACGAAGGGCTCGGATACGGATGTTGTGGGAGTATAATACACAGTCTAGAAGGCTTCCTTGCCAATGCTTCCCCATTGATATGCACTACCACATGGCTTAATCGTTTATGGTGACTTGAGAAGGATTCAAAAAGGAGTCCAGGATAGTCCATAGCATGCAAAAACAATCCGCTCGAGGGCCACCGCCATGGTAAATACCCCCTTTGACTTATGATCACATGACATCCCGTAAGAGATGATCGGAGGGTTGCATGGCAAGCCAGTTTATTGTATACTAGAAACAACAATTTCTGCATGACATCACATAGTGAAATGATATCTTTAACTTGTAGCATAGCCCATGCAGCATGTAAATCGTCCTTATAACTTGCCCAGCTAACAACTTGAATAACTAAAATACTCCGCTATATAAAGATAGCGTCCTACATATGTGGAAGCAATTCAGTCCATTCTACCGTAATGAAAACGTCAGCTGGAAGAGATCGTAAACTGATGATTGCCTCTACTATGATAAAGAGGCGAGCGATAGCAAGGCATAGCAGTAAAAAACATAAGAATATGTCAAGATATCCTGTTTCGCCGAAAGACGGAGCCTTATTTTGAACACTAGTTCTAGATGGAATAGATGGCGCCGTTCCCCCCTTACATGTTGGACGCAGCTCGCACTGTAGCCTTCTTCGCCTCGGGTTGATCCATACCCAAGCCAGGTTATAGCTACCTTGGTAGTCGCAGCGAACCACCATTTGCAGAATTCCAACGATGGTCACTGAGATTGTTGCAAGGAAAATGGTAGATATTCGCCATAACAATTGCTCGGTACTAGTCGGGAAGGCAAAGTTCCAATCGAGCAGGAGCACTGTGCAGTGTATAAGAGACGGTAAGACCAATGCAGCTAAGATGATGGGGGGAAGTCGCATCATCAAGATGGAGTCATTCGGAATCCTCTGTCGCCGTGTGTTCTTGCAACTATTGGCTTCCGGGTCTAGTTCCAAGTCGTAAGTCTTGAAGCACTGTCGTCTTGCCCAGGTTCCAGTCGGGTCCTGGACAAAATCCAGTGGCGAGCCCTTGTGTGCAGCCTTGGGCGATATTTTAGATTCAGCGAGAATCCGGGCTGTTGAATAGCGGCAATGAAGGATCGTCGGAGTCTTCACGTCTTGCGGCTTATCCCACCAGAAATAATATGTCATTGTTGTCGATGCGATAAATGCAAGTGTTAATATCTCTAGTGGGGAGACTGGGAGACCGTTAACAGTTCGTCCTATGGACTGTATAATGATCCACCCAGTTTGTACCAATGCGAATCCTTTAGCAAACCAATCTGATTTGCTCCTATCCCTGATCTCCTCACGAGTAATCCTTGGTAATGGTATATAGTTGCGCGATACGAGGAAATGAATTTGCTGTGCGCTTATAGGAAAGCTGGGTTCATTCGGCGGTTGGAGAAGGAAACCTGGGGTAAATACTCATTAGATTGGAAGTCTGCAAACAGCCACTTTGATTTGAACCTACCGCCGCTATTAGCATAGAACCCATGTACAGATGTCCAAGTGCTGCAGTCGTCTAACTCTCTCATCTGCTTGACTGATGAGCGAGCGCTAATCCATTGGCTAGCTGCTACTAGAGTTAACAAGCTCGGCTCAAATATCGCTATTATCCCCCAACGAATTCTTCTGAGAAGAGTTTGAGCAGCGGTATCTATATCTGCGGGAACATTGAGGTGAAGGACAGTCCAAATCGCTGTAAATATAACCATGGCGCAACTGTAAAGAATGCCAAGCGTCCCTCGAGAGCTTGGAGGAGTTACCCAGCCAACAAGGTTGTGGTCTGACATGATGGGTGAGCTTGCTTGGTAGGAGTTATAGCTAATGGTAGCCAAGTAGGTTCTTGGCTTGTGACTGAGGTTCCGCGCCAATGTTAGCGCAACAAAGAGAGCTGGATTATGTGGGCTTGAGGGAAAATCAACTCTTTTACAGAGCCTGAATATGTAGTTAGAGGTTGACTTCGTGTCGCCTGTCTCGCATACATTACCTGTGGCTATGGCCTTATATTTGATCATTGAAGGAATGACTTACGTTGGGGGCGGTGTTTCAAAAAATCTTTAAAACTTTTGATAATGGAGGATCTCATTCCTTCCCGCCAAGCCTTCCGCTCCTCAGAGGCCTGTCCTGCTATTGTTGCAATTTAATACACATGTTAACAATGAGTCTAAGACAAGCTTTGAAATAGTTGATCTAATTACACAGCGTCGCCCCAAAGGTGAGGAATGCAATCCTTTAAGTTAGAGTTTGACCAAGAAAGTAACCAGGACCCGCAATGCATCATGCTAAGGTTGCTGCTGAGGTCTTGAGCTGACCAATTACCGACAGGGCAATGCTCATAATGCATCTATCTAGCGTCTGCCAAAACGTCGCATCATGGCCACCCCTGACCCCTCGACCGCCGAGTATCAATCCTTCCCCCCAGCTTGCGCTCCAACTGGTTTCACTACCGAGTACTGAGCTGCGCGCACCTGCACCACGCTGCCACGATAAGCGACCGGGTGGGAAGATGACCATAACCGCCTCACCCGCAATAGATCAAAGTAGCACAGGAATAGCGGTAAGAACCAAACTGTATAGCATCAATTCCACAGGAAACGTGTAATTCTGCCTGATGAATATTAGATCGAAAATCTGACATGGCATGATTATGTCTTAGTCTGGTTATTTATTCTACCCTGCCATTCAATCTTTTCATGCTTGGGATCACTATCACTTATTGGGCATGATTTATCAAGAGGTACTACTTTAGTCTTTGCGATTCTCCATAGGCTTCTCGTCATATTTAAGATCAATCCGTTGATGGGAGATCAAATTTTCCGGCCTCGGATACGCGACCCTTCACACCGTATACCATGGCCTCTCAAACAGACCATCCAACGACTCCATAGAACGGCCCGTAGTATCAGGCATCGCGAAGAATACATAGACAAGCGAAACGCTGCAGATGCTAGCAAAGAACGCAAACGCCCCATATCGATTTGTGGCAACTAGAAGCGACGGCGTGGCGCGGGACACGGCGAAGTAGAAGGCCCAGTGCACGGCCATCAGAAACGAGACACAGAGGGAGCGAATGCGAATGGGGAACACCTCAGAAGAAACGAGGTACGGGATGGAAAACCATCCGATAGACCACGCCACGGCGTGCAAGTAGATTGCGACGATGGCAAGCCTGCTTGCAGTCGTCGCGCTGGGGTCGGAAGAGATGCTCTCGACGCTACGGCCAGTGGTTGCTCCCAGGTAAGCACCCACGACGATCAACGTGGTGATTTGCAGGATGATCCCGGTGATGAGGGATCGGCGTCGACCGATGAAGTCGACGACGCAAATGGAGAATAGCAGCGTGGAGGCAAACTTGACGACGCCGTAGATGCCGGTCGCGAGCAACGTCGTCTCTTCGCCCTCGATGCCCAGATACCCGAAGATGGTCGGGCTGTATTGCGTGATGGCGTTGGCGCCCGACCACTGGGCTGGGAGGCGACGGAGACTACTAAGAACTTTCAGCGCTTGCGCGTTCTTCCCTCGCGAGAGGAGATAGCGGGGAGATTCCGGCGTGAAGAATGTTCCTATCCGCCAGATCACTGCAGGGATGATTTGCAGTGCCGTGGGAAGCTGCCATTGCACGTTTGTCCCGTTGTACCTCTTCGTGATGCCGTAATTGAAAAAGAAGCCAAAGAGGACGCCGAGTTGCTGACAGCCGGCATATTGAAGTGTCAATATACCTCGGATGCTGCGGGGAGCAATCTTCGATTTCCCATTGTAAGCAGTTGATCAAGCATTTAATTATTCCCAACAACAGAGTTTTGCTATAGTCACGTACCTTGGAAATGTAAATGGGCGGCAAGATTGTAGTTCCACCAATGCCAATACCCGCGATGAACCGGGCAGCATAAAGACCGTTTAAGTTGCCACCACTAAAAGTCTGACCTAGGACGCCGGCAATATAGAAAAGGGTGAGCACTTGAAACGCAAGTGGACGGCCAAGTCGCTCTGTTAGAAACACACAGAAGAGGCATCCGAAAACTGTGCCACCTGTTGCAATAGAGACAATCCAGCCTTTTGTGTTCGCATAATCCCCAGTGCTTTGAGTATCTAAATCGAACGTCTTTTTGAAAACGGTTATGGATACAAGACTAGCGATGTTTCCTAAGAGCGCTGTCAGACTTTCCACGAGTTTTAACCTGTAATCATCTCATCATTAAGCGGGGATCACCTTTGTCAAACCCCTTAGAAACCCCGGAAAAACTCCACAAGCAAGTATATATAATGATGTGCCAATTGAAGATCTCCCGCGGTCCGGCTCTTACAGCTTCAACGGCCGTGGCTATGAAAGAAGACTTTGCCATATTGTACGACTGCAGCACGGAACTAAGAATTAGGCACCAGTTACTATGCAACCGTCAATAGCAATTCATGAGGTGAGTTTTAATCTTGGCATTCCGTTACATTGCCGATAGAGGACGTTTAATACAAACCCTTGACAAAGTTATGGAGTTAGTCGCAGACAGGGGTTGCCGCGTGGAGCAATGATGCTTACCCCAGATTTTGGTTCCGGATCGGGGCAATTGGGGATGGATCCGGGGCGTTGCCGAAGCGGTGGATCAATGAAACCCTTGCAAGCCTCGGGCTTGGCCCGAACTAAGCCATACCTGACTCGTCTGATACTAAATCCATTCCTTGGAACTATATACCTCTAGCTCCCGCCATGCCTAAAGTAGCTTACAAGATGGGCTGGACTACTTTGGAGTGTTGAGACACCTCCGTGTCTCCCAATTACTGTCCCGTCCAACTCTTTGTTAGATGCACGCGTCGTCATGAGCTTCTATCCTGTCCCGCCTACAATCCAAGCCGAGGTCTACCTTCGGATACCAGATGACCTCCGCTGCGTCGACAGGGAGTCGGAGTGGCGCGGCGGTTTTACCTGGGCATTGAAGTGGATTTTCCTATAGGGCCCGGTCGCAGATACCAAGGGGAACTTCTACGCCGTGGACGTGCCTTATGGCAGGGTGTTGAAGATTCATGGGATCAAGGAGGTGACAGTTGTGGGCGAATGGGACTGCGAGCCTAATGGCTTAGCAGTCTTGCATGACGGCACGTTTGTTGTCGCTGATTACAAGCAGGTAGGGGAATTTCTACTCGCGACTTGTGTGAAATCAATGTCTATATTCGGGGGAGTAGCCACATTGGCGCATGTCTTACTAATTGAACTGGGGCGTCAAGGGGATGCTGTCCTTAGACCCTACTGCAGGGACGGTAAAGCCGCTGTTTACCCGAAGACATCTCGAGCGGCTCAGGGGGCCCAACGATCTGATCGTCGATTCCAAAGGCAATGTCTACTTCACAGATCAAGGGCAGATGGGAATACCAGACGGGTAAAGTATACAGACTCTGTCCTGACGGAAGGCTCGATACGCTGGTGGAGAATGGGATATCGCCCAACAGCCTGGTCCTGAGTCGTGATGAGAAGTTTTTGTATGTCGCGATGACGTGTTTCAATGAGATTTGGCGGTTGCCATTACATGCATACGGGACGACAACCAAGGCAAGTGTGTTCTTTAGGCGTTTTGGAAATGCTGGGCCGGATGGTCTCGCTATTGATGAGGGCAACTTGTCCTATGTAACCCAAGTCTGGGGTCCATCTGTGTGCTTGACTCGGATGGTGTCCCTAAAGCGCGCATTGTTAGTGGCAGCGAAGGCATCAACCTTACGAATTGCTGTTTTGGGGGGCTGGAGAACAAGACACTTTACATCACAGATAGCTTAGAGGGTAACATACAGAAAGTAGAGTGGCGTTGTCGAGGAGCCAACACAGCACCCAGGGTCAAAGGTACTTAGATTATCTTAGTCGCAGAGGTGAAATTTTATAACTGTTGCTGTTCTAAGAGTCTGAACTTTAGGGGTGTATATGAACAATGCGAATTGGTAAACTTCTTAAGTCACAACAAACCATGCCGAGGCATGACAGCGTAACACCTTTAACATTTTTCACAAACTAATAATACATGTTTCTATAACCGCTCTTAGTTAAAGTTTATCATATAGGAGATAAAATAACAAGCGATATAAAATGCTTAAAGCACTGCAATCTATTTAACAAAAGCCCCGACAAACTAAACATGTTCTTCCTAAATAACAATCTTCTTCGATACTGCTACGATATCTCCACATCCCTTCGCATTCTTCTCTGCTTTGACATGAGACAAAGCTTATGCAGCGTATGGAGATAAAGCCTTCGAGAGCCGGCCGAGCTGGTCATCCGTCAAGCCCATGTAAGCCAGGCAGTCCGAGCCACACACCGTCACAGTCGGGCCATCGGCACCACAAGCTCCCGTGAGTACCGTTGCCAGATCCATGCAGGTGGCAGGGATGTTCTCGAAGCGAGCCTCTGATTCACGATTTCAGTAATTAGTAGCAGTTCGTCTATGGGCACGTCCAAGAGAAAGACATACCGCCTGCTCCGGGCAGAGAGGTCTGCACCACGACGCCCTTCAGATCCTTCTGGCATATGTCGAAGTTGTACTGGGGGACATTGCAGAGCCCGACATCCTGTCGACGGTTGTTGTAGCCGGGGATGTTCATGTTGATGCGGGACAGAATGGACTCGGGCTCAACGGAGCGTGAGCACTTGTGCAGGACCTCGCAGTTGACGATGGCCCCGGTAGCGGTGAGGGCGTCGCCGACAACGACGGTAAGAGCTGGAACAATAGCTGCGAAAGGCATCGTGGGGGGATTTAGTGTGAGGCTTGTTGAACGGCGAATTTCATATCAGAGAATCAAACTTTTCAGGTCTTATAGAGTCAAATGATTGTTGCTGGTGAAGGTGAGCAGAGTTATGATTTTGTTGGCAAGAGGGACTGCCTTATTTATATTTACTACGATTGTATTGTCGCTTACGAACTTCACCTGTACTTCAATTCTACACGCCGTCCCTTTGAGACACCAGCACATCGTTCTCCTAGCTCGTCAATCCTTATGGATCTGAAGTTGAAAACAAGTATGACATATGAAGTCATAGTTCCAACTGTGCCGTTTTCTCGCGTGAAGATGCGCCATGAATAGTAGCAAATGTTGGTTCTAGGAAGGCTTGTTGTTAATGTTGGTTCTTACGTATGGCACTAATTACCAAATAGTAGGAGAGGAATCCTGCCACCATACTTTGTATGAAAGTCAGGAGTTGGTCTCGTAGGAAGGACAAATTTAGATTGCCTTGCTTCAAGTTGAACAGGATTGAGAGCCACTTTTGCCTCGATACATAGTATCGTGCTTGACCGTAGTCAGTTGTTGTATAAATGACCTTCTGTATGATAAGTGAGATACCGAGTATGGTCAGCTCAATTGAACTAGATCGAATGCCAAATCAAGAGATGGATCCATTCATTCTAGCCGAGCCTTTACTTTTCTTTTCTTTCACCACAGCCCTCTTCGTTTTCGCCATGAAAACGCCGCCGTCAAGTGTAAAGCGCCAGATTCTCGCTGGCTTCCATGTTCTCCTCGTTGCAATGTCCTTGCAAGCCAGCCCCCTCGTGTTGTCCTTCTATCCCGGCATCACGATTCCATTCGTTATTGGCGTTACCTTTCATACAACTGCATTGATAATTTTCGATCAGCACGTCATGGATCTACGATCGCTGTCCTTTTCGCAGCAAGCTTGGGCCCTCATGCGGACGTGGATGAACATTCGACGCCTAGCCCGTGCCGGTTATCCCGATTACCACGAAAAGATCACCGGATCCTCCGAACGTCTTTCATTTCTCATCTGCCAATCCTACCAAATCATTATTCTCTGGGCTGTCGGTCGTGTCATTGGCGTACTCTACCCGTTTGTCCTGCTAGAGCTCGGCGTTCAACCCCGCGACTTTGCTCCAGAGAGACAAGGGATCCTCCCAATCCTAACGCCGCGCGATTTTTTTTCTGAGGGCAACTGTGTCGGTACATTGGATTTGGGCCACCTATCACACATTGAGCTTGTGGCACTGCGCTCTAGGTATACTGTCCGTCGTCGCACTCCGCTGGGACAATCCTTCTGATTGGCCACCGCTGTTTGGCAGTGTCTTCGAATCCTATTCTTTGCGCCGCTTCTGGGGAGTTTTCTGGCACCGGCTACATGTGGCTCCCTTCTCGGCTTGGATCCCACCGTCCTTGCATCGCATCGGAGCAGTGCGTGCGCTCTGGATATTCCTCCTCTCGGGGGCTTGTCACGCCATGGTGAACTGGACCATGTATCACCACAACACATTTAGACATGACATGCGGTTCTTCCTGACAAGTTATGCATTGTGTCTAGTCGAGACAATTGTCTCGATGGCGCGGCGAAGAATCGGGGCGAACAGCCGCGGGACAGGGTCAAAGCCTAGCTTCGGCTTTCGACTACTTGGATATTGTTGGGTCATCACTTTCCTAGTATGCACAGTGCCAGGGTGGCATTATCCACTCATATACCACAACCTAGCTTTAATTGAAATTAGTTAGCTCATCGGACGCAGCGGCAAGGTTGGATGAAGGCTGCAGGGTGGGACATCACATAGAGTAAATAGATGCCCTTTGAAGCTAAAGCTGCTGATCAATGCCGAGATTTGACATTGTTGGTGTCGCATATGTAAGTCAATTTTACTGATGCGGTAGGAACAGCGTCTTTTCTCCGCAATAGTTGGTCGCGCCGCATTGCAAGACTATAAGTTGTGATTCCCATGCGAGTGTGAGGTGGGGGGGTGTGATGAGATAGCTTTATTGTTGGTATCAACGTGCATGCCACGCTTCGAACTACGTAATAGTGTGGCTTGTCCCTTGCTCCCAGTCTTATTTTAGAATAAGAAGCAAACGTAAGACGAGTAACGGGTTTGTTGTCAATCTTGGCATAACTATGCTTTTTCAAAGTTGCAGTTTCAGTTTTTCCGTGTCTCAATTCTTTCTTCCTAAATCTGTTCGACCAGCAGTCTCAACATGTCAGAGCAACTGGAAACCAACGATGACCCCCCGTCCTACGCAGAGGCAGCGCAAGATAGCGGTCCCACGGACTATGTCATGCAGCCAATGGAAATGGTCTTGGCGGGCAAGAGTATATACGCCGAAACTTCGTCCAAGGCGCCACTGTACGAGCTGGACTATGATATCGAGTCGCCGAGGTGTGCATCGATTAAGATCAAATTGAAGCGCGTCGATGTTGTCGTGGGGACCAACGACGATGATGAGCCCTCCGTTCGTGACCGTCGCCGCCACGTATTCACTCTTGAGCGGTCGTGGAGAACACGCGATTGGGACTTCCGACACCCGATCATGTACGACCCCCTCCCGTCCGGTTGCCCAAGGTTTCTCGCACGCGCAGTCCCCGAGCAAGGTCTGGGACATGTTGGCCTGAAGAAAGCGCGCTTGCGCTCCGCTTTCACGGCCCTGCCGGTCAATGTCACTAGCAAAGGTAATGAGTTCAACTTACCGGAGTTTGCCAAGAACGCAAAACCTGTCTTTAAGCTGCGCAAAGGGGAAAGCCGGTGGGAGTGGGAAGATAGCGAGGGCAACGACATCGCGGTCGAGAAGGAGCTCGATGATACGCACCGGCTGGTTGTGACAGCTTCACTCCCGCGGACAAAAGTCGATACGCTGGTCGCATTATGGTGCAGCCGGCGGTGGGAATCTTCTATGAACCGCACGGAAAACACTCAGCACGGACTAGATGATAGTGGGCTAACCCCGGACTATGAAGTGAGGTTTGATAAAGTGCTAACGAATCGCAGTACGAACCAAGCTCAAACTAGGACATGACGCAGGTGTGAGCGGACTCCGGGGTTGGGTTATTTAGTGGGCGCAACTTGATTTATTAGCCCCTCTGTAAAACCCCTCATAAAATAAATATTGTTGATACTCAGAACATGATTGTGTCATATATTAGTCCCCAACCTTGGCTGGGGCCGTCCCAAACATAGTTGCCAATGTTCCATTGGTTTTCTCCGTCGAGGAAGTCCCAATTGAAGTTATCATGGTTCAGCTCGGACCTGTCGCTCCATGATCATCGTTATGACTCCCAGTCACTTGAGACAGGGATGTCTCCTTGCTCATCGATATTGTCTCATCAGCAGATGAGGGCAGACCAAACTATGCCGCTTTTTCCAACTCGGCGAGGTATCTCCGCTCCGTGATATTTGCTAGCCTATGTACCATAGCAATTCTATAACACCCGACATAACTCAAAGGCCATGGGACTCTCACTCTCTGAAATAGATGAATGCCCGCTAGGACTAGAGATGGTACAATTACTCCCGCTCTTCGCGCAAGGCGAACATTTTGGTCTGTGATCACACTAAACAATACTGGTTAATGTAATCTTAAAATAGATGATATCCAAGACGACTTTACTTTCACATTTCGATCATGGCAGGGCCGACAGGCGGGCAGCCTGGGAGGTCGATATATGCTAAGCATCTAGGTTGGTTTGCGTAGAGGCTTCAGTGTGATTTTATCAACAAACTGCATTAAGGCAAGGAAGTGCCCATATCCAGATCCTCGGCTTCACATATCACAAAGAAGGAAAGTCAAGTAGTAGACCTCTACTTGAGACAGGTTATTATGCGGGGTAAGACCGTACGTTGTCTTATACAAGCTATGTTAATTTTCTTCCCGTCATTTTAGCAGTAACACAACGTCTCCTATTCACTACCAGTCACATATTGAAGCCTCTCTTACTAATGCACATCATTTGTATCTACGATTGCCTAGGGAGAGAACTTTACTTTGTATCGACTTAGTTCCTTTTGACGCTGCCTCGGTTGTGAGGTTATTTGCCAAGGCTGTCGCTAGTGAGCTAGCTGGGATATGCTAGACTCGTTAAACCGGTTGTCCTTAATTGAACAACATATATTCGCCCTGAGATCAATCTTTTATTTTAAGTAATGCCAAATTCAAATGAGACATAAAAAGCATTTCTGCTATTGCTTAGTCAACCACGTTGTGTTAGAATAACAACACTTATGTTTTAAGAATCATTAGGGCATGCTGTCTTGCACCGTGTCAGCAGTCACGTCCAAACTCGACTTCGCCAGCGCCACGGTTCCACTTCACCAGTGTGGCGTACCAGCTATGGTGGCATCGCTAGCATCTAGTTCAGCAGCAGTGATCCCTTTGTCGATCGGTACACATAGTGACAATCATCTAACACAAGATGTCTCTACACCCGGAAAATCCTAAAGCGAACGCTCTGAAGGTTGCGATATGTGCTGGGGATACCGAAGCACTAAGAGCCATGCTCGAAGCCACTCCAGACTTAGCCCAGATACGCATTGGCCACTTTCAGACAGGCATCCGCACGCCTCTCCACATTTTGACAGACTACCCTGGACATCTTCCGCATCGAGTTCAGACAGCGCGGCTCTTGATTGAGTACGGGGCCGATATCAATGTTGCATTTGAGGGCCCTCAACACAGCGAGACCCCATTGCATTGGGCTGCCAGCTGTAACGACGTAGACTTGATCGGGACGCTGTTAGATGCAGGAGCTGACATCGAGGCCCCCGGTGGAGTCATTGGCGGTGGCAGCCCTTTGGCCGACGCCCGGGCTTTTCTTCAGATCGAAGCTGCGCATGAGTTGATACGGCGCGGAGCATCCGTTGGCCTGCAAGATGCATCGACATTGGGTCTTTTAGATCGTGTGCGAGCGTTCTACGAGAGCGACCCCAGTTATCACGAACGCAGCGTGAGCAGAAATGTTGCCGCAGAAAAGAATCGCTCGAGGTCGAAAAGCGATCGGCCATCTCAAGAGGAGACAGATGGTGCCTTTTGGAATGCTTGCCACGGCGGCCAACTTGGAACTGCGAAGTTCTTGTTTGAGCATGGGGCGAACATCAATGCTGTGCCGTCTTGGGAGCCCATCACCCCATTGGAAGCAGCTCAACGCAGCGAAGCACAAGGAGTGGTTGACTGGCTTAATAACACTGAATGCACTTCACAAAAGCCATGATGACGACCTCCATATGCATACATATATCTAGCGAAGGCTCCCTTAGTTGGTTGTGTAAAGCGATCAGACTCCCGAACATCCTTCGCTGACAATCCCTCGTTATTGTCATAGTGTGCCAAGGAAGCTCCAGATCCTGTTAATGGAATGGACAATACGGGTAGCGAAAGAGAATTCGGCGTCTGGGAATCTGATGTCCATGTCTGGACTCTTGCATCGTGAAACGGAATGAAGTCGTGGATGACTCGAGAGTGGCTCTTGCTCAAAGTCTCAGAGGCTCTTCTGAGACTACAGGAATAGCTATGGACCACAGCTCTATCAACCCTGGAGTGCAATTGCCTGATTTGGCCAATATCCCCTGTGCCATGATACGTTATCATTATATTGTCCGGGGTGGTCTCTTATCTATGCGTCTATACGGCGCATATACCTCCCTGTTTAGTCTTACCACACCCCACATTGCCCCTCACCCGTGATATGTGCCGAACCATTGACCAATGCTCGATTAGATCAATCATGTCGGGTCGTCAAACATCCCTAGTTAAATTCAATAGAAACATCGAAATATTAGCTCCTTATCAGCCAGCGTATCTCTATCGGATTGATACAGCCGAAGTGCCAGACATTTTATGTTCTACATTGGGACATAGGTGGGCTAGATAAGAGAGCAGCCTCAGGTTTAAAGACTCGGGCCTAAAGCCTACTCTCGCTGTGATTACGTTACAAATGTTCCGTTCAATTGCACATAAGACAATCTACACACCTGATTGCCTTCCGTCTGCGCCGCCAAATGAAACATTTGTTGCTTGTCAGCTTGTTCTCTACGTGCATCTCACGTCATGTCAATCTCCGCTGCCGATAGCAAAGTAGACCACGATAGCGAGAAGTATGGCGCAAATATTGATACACATCCTGGAGATGTCGAAGTGTTGTCCGACGAATTCGTTGAGATAAAAGAGACCAGGAAAGGTCTGCACCAGCGACATGTGCAGATGATTGCCCTCGCCGGGACTCTCGGCACTGGGCTTTTCCTGTCATCTGGCCAGGCCATTCAGCGGGGAGGGCCCTTGGGAGCACTTCTTGGATACTCTGTCATGGGAACTGTAGCCATTGGAACCGTCTTCGCGGCTGCCGAGATGGGCGCTCTCATGCCCCTCAATGGTGGGATCATACGCTATGCCGAGCACTTTGTCGACCCTGCCCTGTCGTTCGCGGATGGTTGGAACCAGATCTATGCACACATTGTGTCTGTCCCGGCTGAAGTATCTGCTGCTGCTGTGATCATTCAGTACTGGACCTCGGCGAGCAGTGCGATTTTTATCACTGTGCTTGGACTTCTTATGTTGGGGACAACACTCCTGTGGGTGCGCTTTTATGGCGAGCTCGAGTACGGGTTCTCGATTTTGAAGATATTGCTGGTCATCGGACTGAATTTCTTGGTAGGTCGAATCTCTGCCGCTCCGTCCGACTTAGCACGAAGACTAATTGGACACTAGGCTCTTGTGATCACAACGGGAGGAGCACCTAATCACGAAGCAATTGGTTTCAAGTACTGGGGCAATCCAGGCCCCTTTACTCAATTCCTTGGCATCGATGGTGCGCTTGGACGTTTCCTCGGATTCTACAGGGTTTTGAACAGCTCCTTGTACGCATACTCTGGTATCGAAAACATTACTTTGACAGCTGGAGAGACTCAATCACCACGCAAGTCAATACCGATGGCAGCGAGGCGAATCTTCTGGAAAATTTTGATATTCTACGGTATGTCAACCCAGTTGCGACAAAGAGGGAAAGAAGACAATGCTAATACAAGACAGTGGTTACCATCTTCTTCGTTGGCCTTATCGTCCCTTCGGACGACCCAAATTTGCTGCATACGACAGGAGACGCGGCCCAATCCCCGTTCGTGATCGCTGCTACGCTCGCAGGGATCAAGGTTGTGCCCTCGATCATCAATGCAGTCGTTTTAACTTCGGCCTGGTCAGCTGGCAACTCAATTTTGTTATGGGGATCCCGTAGTCTCTACGGTATGGCTCATGAAGGAAGAGTACCCAAGATTTTCACGCGGACGAACCGTTTCGGAGTTCCACATTACTCTGCCCTCTTTTATGGTGTCTTCATAGGGCTGGCATATCTATCATTGTCCAGCTCAGCTTCAGAGGCTTTCAACTGGCTGCAAGATCTTGTTTCGATCTCAACCCTGGTGAATTGGCTAAGTATCACAACAGTGTACCTGAGACTTTACTACGCATGCCAGAAACAATCGATCTCGAGAGATCGACTTCCTTGGGCAGCGCCTCTCCAGCCATATCTGACTTGGTGGGCCTTTTCTATGCAAATTATTTTGCTCATCACCGGAGGTTTCTCTACATTCATACATGGCCAGTAAGTTGATGATCTTCCCATCACACGTTACCAATGGTCACGTTTGCTAACCTGTTGTTCATCGCGAAGATGGTCGACAGAGACATTTATCTCCAGCTACATTAACATCCCCATCTTTATAATTCTTTATTTTGGCTTCAAGATCGTAAAGCGCTCGAAGATCGTCCCATTAGACGAGGTTCCTATTCAACATTATCTAGATATCGCGCAGAGCGAAAAGGAACAGGAGCAGGAAGTTGAGGAGCCAAGAAAAAGCAAATGGGGTTGGTTAACCATTCTATGGGCTTAAAGGTATTGTCTCAATTGTTTATTAATTATTATGAGATTGAACAAGTCTCTGATCTCAGGTTCATATAAGATTTCAATCCTCCTAAAGTCACCAACTCCCTCAACACGAATATGACTATAGATAATGCCTGACTAAGTCGAGTACGTTTCGTGGAAAAGCATGTTCTACCTCGCTAAAGGCGTTTTCATACTGTTTCCGAGTTAGCAAAATCTCAGTTGGGGGTTGCAGGTGTTGTACCGCTCCGGGAGTGTGATCAGACGTTGCATAGCGACTTGAGATGGCGATTAGTACTCTATGAAATGCTTTAAGCAGTGGGAACTGCTGGGTGCTTAGAGTGACGAGTGTGGAGCACTTTTGGATTACCACAGCCACCTGGGAGCTTAAGAATTCGACACTATGGCTACTGCGCTGCAAAAGACACGCAAATATGACCCCGGCACAAAAGATCTCGTGAGCATCGAGGAAAGACATCATGGTTTGCCCTTTACTTGACCGATCATAAGACTTGCCAATGAAACGCCTGCAACTTGCGGTTATGTCGTTTTCTATCCCGTAGTTACGATTTGTACGAGCTCTATCTATGTCGGTACAGGCAAGTTGCATCAGAAGCCGACAAGAGAGTTGATCGAGGTAATCGGAGACATTAGGTCGAGATTGCGCAAGACAAGTCAAGGTGTATGGTGTTTCTCTCCAGAAGCAGATATTCCGATAGTCAAATCGAGGAGACTTCCGTTTCCCTGTCCTAATGCTGGACACTAAGCATGCATGAAGTATTAGGCGATACTTGTAAGCGGCTATCTAGGGTAATAGTATATTATCTTCTAGCGGTGGTACCTAAAGCTAGCGGTTAAAAGATTTTTTATATCTATGTTTAATAAACTTATATAGATTATTATTGCACTCGTCACACTTACGAAGGGACAGGGCTCCAGCTATATGTGATATATTATACTAAGATCTACAGTTAAGGAAGTAAAAAGGAAGGGAAGGATCAGCCGTAAGGCAGATCCTGTCAGATATAAGGGGTATGAGGTTATCCGTATTATTGGTTAAATGAGGGCTAGATGTAGGACCCATGTCAAGGAACCAGGTCCCCCATACTATTCTAGGACGAGCGCGTCTCGGGAGAGGACAATAACAAGAACAATCAATCACCACTTTACCACCTGCTGCAAGTTATCGCTTATATTTGACAGATCCCACTAAATACAGTAAGTGTGTGGGCTAGCCCCTCTATCGATAAGGTCACGTGACTGGCAGTAGCATGGCACTATCAAGGGCTGGCGGTCTGGCAAAGCACCTTACAGCATGGGATAGCCATGTCAAGGTTTACAAAGGTGCATGCTGTAACTACCCCCCTCTCGCTGGGCGTAAAAAAAGTTGGAGTAGTGTTTGAACCGGAGTCCTAGCGGTAAGTGCTTTCTAGCGAAAGGAGGGATTGTTTTAAGTATCTATTAATCTGAATTATTATAAGGCTTTTGTTCTCTTAAATTAATAGGTTAATTTTTTTATATTATTATTAATAATAATAATATAAAAAAATTAACCTATTAATTTAAGAGAACAAAAGCCTTATAATAATTCAGATTAATAGATACTTAAAACAATCCCTCCTTTCGCTAGAAAGCACTTACCGCTAGGACTCCGGTTCAAACACTACTCCAACTTTTTTTACGCCCAGCGAGAGGGGGGTAGTTACAGCATGCACCTTTGTAAACCTTGACATGGCTATCCCATGCTGTAAGGTGCTTTGCCAGACCGCCAGCCCTTGATAGTGCCATGCTACTGCCAGTCACGTGACCTTATCGATAGAGGGGCTAGCCCACACACTTACTGTATTTAGTGGGATCTGTCAAATATAAGCGATAACTTGCAGCAGGTGGTAAAGTGGTGATTGATTGTTCTTGTTATTGTCCTCTCCCGAGACGCGCTCGTCCTAGAATAGTATGGGGGACCTGGTTCCTTGACATGGGTCCTACATCTAGCCCTCATTTAACCAATAATACGGATAACCTCATACCCCTTATATCTGACAGGATCTGCCTTACGGCTGATCCTTCCCTTCCTTTTTACTTCCTTAACTGTAGATCTTAGTATAATATATCACATATAGCTGGAGCCCTGTCCCTTCGTAAGTGTGACGAGTGCAATAATAATCTATATAAGTTTATTAAACATAGATATAAAAAATCTTTTAACCGCTAGCTTTAGGTACCACCGCTAGAAGATAATATACTATTACCCTAGATAGCCGCTTACAAGTATCGCCTAATACTTCATGCATGCTTAGTGTCCAGCATTAGGACAGGGAAACGGAAGTCTCCTCGATTTGACTATCGGAATATCTGCTTCTGGAGAGAAACACCATACACCTTGACTTGTCTTGCGCAATCTCGACCTAATGTCTCCGATTACCTCGATCAACTCTCTTGTCGGCTTCTGATGCAACTTGCCTGTACCGACATAGATAGAGCTCGTACAAATCGTAACTACGGGATAGAAAACGACATAACCGCAAGTTGCAGGCGTTTCATTGGCAAGTCTTATGATCGGTCAAGTAAAGGGCAAACCATGATGTCTTTCCTCGATGCTCACGAGATCTTTTGTGCCGGGGTCATATTTGCGTGTCTTTTGCAGCGCAGTAGCCATAGTGTCGAATTCTTAAGCTCCCAGGTGGCTGTGGTAATCCAAAAGTGCTCCACACTCGTCACTCTAAGCACCCAGCAGTTCCCACTGCTTAAAGCATTTCATAGAGTACTAATCGCCATCTCAAGTCGCTATGCAACGTCTGATCACACTCCCGGAGCGGTACAACACCTGCAACCCCCAACTGAGATTTTGCTAACTCGGAAACAGTATGAAAACGCCTTTAGCGAGGTAGAACATGCTTTTCCACGAAACGTACTCGACTTAGTCAGGCATTATCTATAGTCATATTCGTGTTGAGGGAGTTGGTGACTTTAGGAGGATTGAAATCTTATATGAACCTGAGATCAGAGACTTGTTCAATCTCATAATAATTAATAAACAATTGAGACAATACCTTTAAGCCCATAGAATGGTTAACCAACCCCATTTGCTTTTTCTTGGCTCCTCAACTTCCTGCTCCTGTTCCTTTTCGCTCTGCGCGATATCTAGATAATGTTGAATAGGAACCTCGTCTAATGGGACGATCTTCGAGCGCTTTACGATCTTGAAGCCAAAATAAAGAATTATAAAGATGGGGATGTTAATGTAGCTGGAGATAAATGTCTCTGTCGACCATCTTCGCGATGAACAACAGGTTAGCAAACGTGACCATTGGTAACGTGTGATGGGAAGATCATCAACTTACTGGCCATGTATGAATGTAGAGAAACCTCCGGTGATGAGCAAAATAATTTGCATAGAAAAGGCCCACCAAGTCAGATATGGCTGGAGAGGCGCTGCCCAAGGAAGTCGATCTCTCGAGATCGATTGTTTCTGGCATGCGTAGTAAAGTCTCAGGTACACTGTTGTGATACTTAGCCAATTCACCAGGGTTGAGATCGAAACAAGATCTTGCAGCCAGTTGAAAGCCTCTGAAGCTGAGCTGGACAATGATAGATATGCCAGCCCTATGAAGACACCATAAAAGAGGGCAGAGTAATGTGGAACTCCGAAACGGTTCGTCCGCGTGAAAATCTTGGGTACTCTTCCTTCATGAGCCATACCGTAGAGACTACGGGATCCCCATAACAAAATTGAGTTGCCAGCTGACCAGGCCGAAGTTAAAACGACTGCATTGATGATCGAGGGCACAACCTTGATCCCTGCGAGCGTAGCAGCGATCACGAACGGGGATTGGGCCGCGTCTCCTGTCGTATGCAGCAAATTTGGGTCGTCCGAAGGGACGATAAGGCCAACGAAGAAGATGGTAACCACTGTCTTGTATTAGCATTGTCTTCTTTCCCTCTTTGTCGCAACTGGGTTGACATACCGTAGAATATCAAAATTTTCCAGAAGATTCGCCTCGCTGCCATCGGTATTGACTTGCGTGGTGATTGAGTCTCTCCAGCTGTCAAAGTAATGTTTTCGATACCAGAGTATGCGTACAAGGAGCTGTTCAAAACCCTGTAGAATCCGAGGAAACGTCCAAGCGCACCATCGATGCCAAGGAATTGAGTAAAGGGGCCTGGATTGCCCCAG
The DNA here is from genome assembly GCA_022453515.1 of Astrocystis sublimbata. Lineage (NCBI taxonomy): Eukaryota > Fungi > Ascomycota > Sordariomycetes > Xylariales > Xylariaceae > Astrocystis > Astrocystis sublimbata. The sequence continues at coordinate 815,180 of JAJNNY010000011.1, read as the reverse complement.
TACTTGAAACCAATTGCTTCGTGATTAGGTGCTCCTCCCGTTGTGATCACAAGAGCCTAGTGTCCAATTAGTCTTCGTGCTAAGTCGGACGGAGCGGCAGAGATTCGACCTACCAAGAAATTCAGTCCGATGACCAGCAATATCTTCAAAATCGAGAACCCGTACTCGAGCTCGCCATAAAAGCGCACCCACAGGAGTGTTGTCCCCAACATAAGAAGTCCAAGCACAGTGATAAAAATCGCACTGCTCGCCGAGGTCCAGTACTGAATGATCACAGCAGCAGCAGATACTTCAGCCGGGACAGACACAATGTGTGCATAGATCTGGTTCCAACCATCCGCGAACGACAGGGCAGGGTCGACAAAGTGCTCGGCATAGCGTATGATCCCACCATTGAGGGGCATGAGAGCGCCCATCTCGGCAGCCGCGAAGACGGTTCCAATGGCTACAGTTCCCATGACAGAGTATCCAAGAAGTGCTCCCAAGGGCCCTCCCCGCTGAATGGCCTGGCCAGATGACAGGAAAAGCCCAGTGCCGAGAGTCCCGGCGAGGGCAATCATCTGCACATGTCGCTGGTGCAGACCTTTCCTGGTCTCTTTTATCTCAACGAATTCGTCGGACAACACTTCGACATCTCCAGGATGTGTATCAATATTTGCGCCATACTTCTCGCTATCGTGGTCTACTTTGCTATCGGCAGCGGAGATTGACATGACGTGAGATGCACGTAGAGAACAAGCTGACAAGCAACAAATGTTTCATTTGGCGGCGCAGACGGAAGGCAATCAGGTGTGTAGATTGTCTTATGTGCAATTGAACGGAACATTTGTAACGTAATCACAGCGAGAGTAGGCTTTAGGCCCGAGTCTTTAAACCTGAGGCTGCTCTCTTATCTAGCCCACCTATGTCCCAATGTAGAACATAAAATGTCTGGCACTTCGGCTGTATCAATCCGATAGAGATACGCTGGCTGATAAGGAGCTAATATTTCGATGTTTCTATTGAATTTAACTAGGGATGTTTGACGACCCGACATGATTGATCTAATCGAGCATTGGTCAATGGTTCGGCACATATCACGGGTGAGGGGCAATGTGGGGTGTGGTAAGACTAAACAGGGAGGTATATGCGCCGTATAGACGCATAGATAAGAGACCACCCCGGACAATATAATGATAACGTATCATGGCACAGGGGATATTGGCCAAATCAGGCAATTGCACTCCAGGGTTGATAGAGCTGTGGTCCATAGCTATTCCTGTAGTCTCAGAAGAGCCTCTGAGACTTTGAGCAAGAGCCACTCTCGAGTCATCCACGACTTCATTCCGTTTCACGATGCAAGAGTCCAGACATGGACATCAGATTCCCAGACGCCGAATTCTCTTTCGCTACCCGTATTGTCCATTCCATTAACAGGATCTGGAGCTTCCTTGGCACACTATGACAATAACGAGGGATTGTCAGCGAAGGATGTTCGGGAGTCTGATCGCTTTACACAACCAACTAAGGGAGCCTTCGCTAGATATATGTATGCATATGGAGGTCGTCATCATGGCTTTTGTGAAGTGCATTCAGTGTTATTAAGCCAGTCAACCACTCCTTGTGCTTCGCTGCGTTGAGCTGCTTCCAATGGGGTGATGGGCTCCCAAGACGGCACAGCATTGATGTTCGCCCCATGCTCAAACAAGAACTTCGCAGTTCCAAGTTGGCCGCCGTGGCAAGCATTCCAAAAGGCACCATCTGTCTCCTCTTGAGATGGCCGATCGCTTTTCGACCTCGAGCGATTCTTTTCTGCGGCAACATTTCTGCTCACGCTGCGTTCGTGATAACTGGGGTCGCTCTCGTAGAACGCTCGCACACGATCTAAAAGACCCAATGTCGATGCATCTTGCAGGCCAACGGATGCTCCGCGCCGTATCAACTCATGCGCAGCTTCGATCTGAAGAAAAGCCCGGGCGTCGGCCAAAGGGCTGCCACCGCCAATGACTCCACCGGGGGCCTCGATGTCAGCTCCTGCATCTAACAGCGTCCCGATCAAGTCTACGTCGTTACAGCTGGCAGCCCAATGCAATGGGGTCTCGCTGTGTTGAGGGCCCTCAAATGCAACATTGATATCGGCCCCGTACTCAATCAAGAGCCGCGCTGTCTGAACTCGATGCGGAAGATGTCCAGGGTAGTCTGTCAAAATGTGGAGAGGCGTGCGGATGCCTGTCTGAAAGTGGCCAATGCGTATCTGGGCTAAGTCTGGAGTGGCTTCGAGCATGGCTCTTAGTGCTTCGGTATCCCCAGCACATATCGCAACCTTCAGAGCGTTCGCTTTAGGATTTTCCGGGTGTAGAGACATCTTGTGTTAGATGATTGTCACTATGTGTACCGATCGACAAAGGGATCACTGCTGCTGAACTAGATGCTAGCGATGCCACCATAGCTGGTACGCCACACTGGTGAAGTGGAACCGTGGCGCTGGCGAAGTCGAGTTTGGACGTGACTGCTGACACGGTGCAAGACAGCATGCCCTAATGATTCTTAAAACATAAGTGTTGTTATTCTAACACAACGTGGTTGACTAAGCAATAGCAGAAATGCTTTTTATGTCTCATTTGAATTTGGCATTACTTAAAATAAAAGATTGATCTCAGGGCGAATATATGTTGTTCAATTAAGGACAACCGGTTTAACGAGTCTAGCATATCCCAGCTAGCTCACTAGCGACAGCCTTGGCAAATAACCTCACAACCGAGGCAGCGTCAAAAGGAACTAAGTCGATACAAAGTAAAGTTCTCTCCCTAGGCAATCGTAGATACAAATGATGTGCATTAGTAAGAGAGGCTTCAATATGTGACTGGTAGTGAATAGGAGACGTTGTGTTACTGCTAAAATGACGGGAAGAAAATTAACATAGCTTGTATAAGACAACGTACGGTCTTACCCCGCATAATAACCTGTCTCAAGTAGAGGTCTACTACTTGACTTTCCTTCTTTGTGATATGTGAAGCCGAGGATCTGGATATGGGCACTTCCTTGCCTTAATGCAGTTTGTTGATAAAATCACACTGAAGCCTCTACGCAAACCAACCTAGATGCTTAGCATATATCGACCTCCCAGGCTGCCCGCCTGTCGGCCCTGCCATGATCGAAATGTGAAAGTAAAGTCGTCTTGGATATCATCTATTTTAAGATTACATTAACCAGTATTGTTTAGTGTGATCACAGACCAAAATGTTCGCCTTGCGCGAAGAGCGGGAGTAATTGTACCATCTCTAGTCCTAGCGGGCATTCATCTATTTCAGAGAGTGAGAGTCCCATGGCCTTTGAGTTATGTCGGGTGTTATAGAATTGCTATGGTACATAGGCTAGCAAATATCACGGAGCGGAGATACCTCGCCGAGTTGGAAAAAGCGGCATAGTTTGGTCTGCCCTCATCTGCTGATGAGACAATATCGATGAGCAAGGAGACATCCCTGTCTCAAGTGACTGGGAGTCATAACGATGATCATGGAGCGACAGGTCCGAGCTGAACCATGATAACTTCAATTGGGACTTCCTCGACGGAGAAAACCAATGGAACATTGGCAACTATGTTTGGGACGGCCCCAGCCAAGGTTGGGGACTAATATATGACACAATCATGTTCTGAGTATCAACAATATTTATTTTATGAGGGGTTTTACAGAGGGGCTAATAAATCAAGTTGCGCCCACTAAATAACCCAACCCCGGAGTCCGCTCACACCTGCGTCATGTCCTAGTTTGAGCTTGGTTCGTACTGCGATTCGTTAGCACTTTATCAAACCTCACTTCATAGTCCGGGGTTAGCCCACTATCATCTAGTCCGTGCTGAGTGTTTTCCGTGCGGTTCATAGAAGATTCCCACCGCCGGCTGCACCATAATGCGACCAGCGTATCGACTTTTGTCCGCGGGAGTGAAGCTGTCACAACCAGCCGGTGCGTATCATCGAGCTCCTTCTCGACCGCGATGTCGTTGCCCTCGCTATCTTCCCACTCCCACCGGCTTTCCCCTTTGCGCAGCTTAAAGACAGGTTTTGCGTTCTTGGCAAACTCCGGTAAGTTGAACTCATTACCTTTGCTAGTGACATTGACCGGCAGGGCCGTGAAAGCGGAGCGCAAGCGCGCTTTCTTCAGGCCAACATGTCCCAGACCTTGCTCGGGGACTGCGCGTGCGAGAAACCTTGGGCAACCGGACGGGAGGGGGTCGTACATGATCGGGTGTCGGAAGTCCCAATCGCGTGTTCTCCACGACCGCTCAAGAGTGAATACGTGGCGGCGACGGTCACGAACGGAGGGCTCATCATCGTCGTTGGTCCCCACGACAACATCGACGCGCTTCAATTTGATCTTAATCGATGCACACCTCGGCGACTCGATATCATAGTCCAGCTCGTACAGTGGCGCCTTGGACGAAGTTTCGGCGTATATACTCTTGCCCGCCAAGACCATTTCCATTGGCTGCATGACATAGTCCGTGGGACCGCTATCTTGCGCTGCCTCTGCGTAGGACGGGGGGTCATCGTTGGTTTCCAGTTGCTCTGACATGTTGAGACTGCTGGTCGAACAGATTTAGGAAGAAAGAATTGAGACACGGAAAAACTGAAACTGCAACTTTGAAAAAGCATAGTTATGCCAAGATTGACAACAAACCCGTTACTCGTCTTACGTTTGCTTCTTATTCTAAAATAAGACTGGGAGCAAGGGACAAGCCACACTATTACGTAGTTCGAAGCGTGGCATGCACGTTGATACCAACAATAAAGCTATCTCATCACACCCCCCCACCTCACACTCGCATGGGAATCACAACTTATAGTCTTGCAATGCGGCGCGACCAACTATTGCGGAGAAAAGACGCTGTTCCTACCGCATCAGTAAAATTGACTTACATATGCGACACCAACAATGTCAAATCTCGGCATTGATCAGCAGCTTTAGCTTCAAAGGGCATCTATTTACTCTATGTGATGTCCCACCCTGCAGCCTTCATCCAACCTTGCCGCTGCGTCCGATGAGCTAACTAATTTCAATTAAAGCTAGGTTGTGGTATATGAGTGGATAATGCCACCCTGGCACTGTGCATACTAGGAAAGTGATGACCCAACAATATCCAAGTAGTCGAAAGCCGAAGCTAGGCTTTGACCCTGTCCCGCGGCTGTTCGCCCCGATTCTTCGCCGCGCCATCGAGACAATTGTCTCGACTAGACACAATGCATAACTTGTCAGGAAGAACCGCATGTCATGTCTAAATGTGTTGTGGTGATACATGGTCCAGTTCACCATGGCGTGACAAGCCCCCGAGAGGAGGAATATCCAGAGCGCACGCACTGCTCCGATGCGATGCAAGGACGGTGGGATCCAAGCCGAGAAGGGAGCCACATGTAGCCGGTGCCAGAAAACTCCCCAGAAGCGGCGCAAAGAATAGGATTCGAAGACACTGCCAAACAGCGGTGGCCAATCAGAAGGATTGTCCCAGCGGAGTGCGACGACGGACAGTATACCTAGAGCGCAGTGCCACAAGCTCAATGTGTGATAGGTGGCCCAAATCCAATGTACCGACACAGTTGCCCTCAGAAAAAAAATCGCGCGGCGTTAGGATTGGGAGGATCCCTTGTCTCTCTGGAGCAAAGTCGCGGGGTTGAACGCCGAGCTCTAGCAGGACAAACGGGTAGAGTACGCCAATGACACGACCGACAGCCCAGAGAATAATGATTTGGTAGGATTGGCAGATGAGAAATGAAAGACGTTCGGAGGATCCGGTGATCTTTTCGTGGTAATCGGGATAACCGGCACGGGCTAGGCGTCGAATGTTCATCCACGTCCGCATGAGGGCCCAAGCTTGCTGCGAAAAGGACAGCGATCGTAGATCCATGACGTGCTGATCGAAAATTATCAATGCAGTTGTATGAAAGGTAACGCCAATAACGAATGGAATCGTGATGCCGGGATAGAAGGACAACACGAGGGGGCTGGCTTGCAAGGACATTGCAACGAGGAGAACATGGAAGCCAGCGAGAATCTGGCGCTTTACACTTGACGGCGGCGTTTTCATGGCGAAAACGAAGAGGGCTGTGGTGAAAGAAAAGAAAAGTAAAGGCTCGGCTAGAATGAATGGATCCATCTCTTGATTTGGCATTCGATCTAGTTCAATTGAGCTGACCATACTCGGTATCTCACTTATCATACAGAAGGTCATTTATACAACAACTGACTACGGTCAAGCACGATACTATGTATCGAGGCAAAAGTGGCTCTCAATCCTGTTCAACTTGAAGCAAGGCAATCTAAATTTGTCCTTCCTACGAGACCAACTCCTGACTTTCATACAAAGTATGGTGGCAGGATTCCTCTCCTACTATTTGGTAATTAGTGCCATACGTAAGAACCAACATTAACAACAAGCCTTCCTAGAACCAACATTTGCTACTATTCATGGCGCATCTTCACGCGAGAAAACGGCACAGTTGGAACTATGACTTCATATGTCATACTTGTTTTCAACTTCAGATCCATAAGGATTGACGAGCTAGGAGAACGATGTGCTGGTGTCTCAAAGGGACGGCGTGTAGAATTGAAGTACAGGTGAAGTTCGTAAGCGACAATACAATCGTAGTAAATATAAATAAGGCAGTCCCTCTTGCCAACAAAATCATAACTCTGCTCACCTTCACCAGCAACAATCATTTGACTCTATAAGACCTGAAAAGTTTGATTCTCTGATATGAAATTCGCCGTTCAACAAGCCTCACACTAAATCCCCCCACGATGCCTTTCGCAGCTATTGTTCCAGCTCTTACCGTCGTTGTCGGCGACGCCCTCACCGCTACCGGGGCCATCGTCAACTGCGAGGTCCTGCACAAGTGCTCACGCTCCGTTGAGCCCGAGTCCATTCTGTCCCGCATCAACATGAACATCCCCGGCTACAACAACCGTCGACAGGATGTCGGGCTCTGCAATGTCCCCCAGTACAACTTCGACATATGCCAGAAGGATCTGAAGGGCGTCGTGGTGCAGACCTCTCTGCCCGGAGCAGGCGGTATGTCTTTCTCTTGGACGTGCCCATAGACGAACTGCTACTAATTACTGAAATCGTGAATCAGAGGCTCGCTTCGAGAACATCCCTGCCACCTGCATGGATCTGGCAACGGTACTCACGGGAGCTTGTGGTGCCGATGGCCCGACTGTGACGGTGTGTGGCTCGGACTGCCTGGCTTACATGGGCTTGACGGATGACCAGCTCGGCCGGCTCTCGAAGGCTTTATCTCCATACGCTGCATAAGCTTTGTCTCATGTCAAAGCAGAGAAGAATGCGAAGGGATGTGGAGATATCGTAGCAGTATCGAAGAAGATTGTTATTTAGGAAGAACATGTTTAGTTTGTCGGGGCTTTTGTTAAATAGATTGCAGTGCTTTAAGCATTTTATATCGCTTGTTATTTTATCTCCTATATGATAAACTTTAACTAAGAGCGGTTATAGAAACATGTATTATTAGTTTGTGAAAAATGTTAAAGGTGTTACGCTGTCATGCCTCGGCATGGTTTGTTGTGACTTAAGAAGTTTACCAATTCGCATTGTTCATATACACCCCTAAAGTTCAGACTCTTAGAACAGCAACAGTTATAAAATTTCACCTCTGCGACTAAGATAATCTAAGTACCTTTGACCCTGGGTGCTGTGTTGGCTCCTCGACAACGCCACTCTACTTTCTGTATGTTACCCTCTAAGCTATCTGTGATGTAAAGTGTCTTGTTCTCCAGCCCCCCAAAACAGCAATTCGTAAGGTTGATGCCTTCGCTGCCACTAACAATGCGCGCTTTAGGGACACCATCCGAGTCAAGCACACAGATGGACCCCAGACTTGGGTTACATAGGACAAGTTGCCCTCATCAATAGCGAGACCATCCGGCCCAGCATTTCCAAAACGCCTAAAGAACACACTTGCCTTGGTTGTCGTCCCGTATGCATGTAATGGCAACCGCCAAATCTCATTGAAACACGTCATCGCGACATACAAAAACTTCTCATCACGACTCAGGACCAGGCTGTTGGGCGATATCCCATTCTCCACCAGCGTATCGAGCCTTCCGTCAGGACAGAGTCTGTATACTTTACCCGTCTGGTATTCCCATCTGCCCTTGATCTGTGAAGTAGACATTGCCTTTGGAATCGACGATCAGATCGTTGGGCCCCCTGAGCCGCTCGAGATGTCTTCGGGTAAACAGCGGCTTTACCGTCCCTGCAGTAGGGTCTAAGGACAGCATCCCCTTGACGCCCCAGTTCAATTAGTAAGACATGCGCCAATGTGGCTACTCCCCCGAATATAGACATTGATTTCACACAAGTCGCGAGTAGAAATTCCCCTACCTGCTTGTAATCAGCGACAACAAACGTGCCGTCATGCAAGACTGCTAAGCCATTAGGCTCGCAGTCCCATTCGCCCACAACTGTCACCTCCTTGATCCCATGAATCTTCAACACCCTGCCATAAGGCACGTCCACGGCGTAGAAGTTCCCCTTGGTATCTGCGACCGGGCCCTATAGGAAAATCCACTTCAATGCCCAGGTAAAACCGCCGCGCCACTCCGACTCCCTGTCGACGCAGCGGAGGTCATCTGGTATCCGAAGGTAGACCTCGGCTTGGATTGTAGGCGGGACAGGATAGAAGCTCATGACGACGCGTGCATCTAACAAAGAGTTGGACGGGACAGTAATTGGGAGACACGGAGGTGTCTCAACACTCCAAAGTAGTCCAGCCCATCTTGTAAGCTACTTTAGGCATGGCGGGAGCTAGAGGTATATAGTTCCAAGGAATGGATTTAGTATCAGACGAGTCAGGTATGGCTTAGTTCGGGCCAAGCCCGAGGCTTGCAAGGGTTTCATTGATCCACCGCTTCGGCAACGCCCCGGATCCATCCCCAATTGCCCCGATCCGGAACCAAAATCTGGGGTAAGCATCATTGCTCCACGCGGCAACCCCTGTCTGCGACTAACTCCATAACTTTGTCAAGGGTTTGTATTAAACGTCCTCTATCGGCAATGTAACGGAATGCCAAGATTAAAACTCACCTCATGAATTGCTATTGACGGTTGCATAGTAACTGGTGCCTAATTCTTAGTTCCGTGCTGCAGTCGTACAATATGGCAAAGTCTTCTTTCATAGCCACGGCCGTTGAAGCTGTAAGAGCCGGACCGCGGGAGATCTTCAATTGGCACATCATTATATATACTTGCTTGTGGAGTTTTTCCGGGGTTTCTAAGGGGTTTGACAAAGGTGATCCCCGCTTAATGATGAGATGATTACAGGTTAAAACTCGTGGAAAGTCTGACAGCGCTCTTAGGAAACATCGCTAGTCTTGTATCCATAACCGTTTTCAAAAAGACGTTCGATTTAGATACTCAAAGCACTGGGGATTATGCGAACACAAAAGGCTGGATTGTCTCTATTGCAACAGGTGGCACAGTTTTCGGATGCCTCTTCTGTGTGTTTCTAACAGAGCGACTTGGCCGTCCACTTGCGTTTCAAGTGCTCACCCTTTTCTATATTGCCGGCGTCCTAGGTCAGACTTTTAGTGGTGGCAACTTAAACGGTCTTTATGCTGCCCGGTTCATCGCGGGTATTGGCATTGGTGGAACTACAATCTTGCCGCCCATTTACATTTCCAAGGTACGTGACTATAGCAAAACTCTGTTGTTGGGAATAATTAAATGCTTGATCAACTGCTTACAATGGGAAATCGAAGATTGCTCCCCGCAGCATCCGAGGTATATTGACACTTCAATATGCCGGCTGTCAGCAACTCGGCGTCCTCTTTGGCTTCTTTTTCAATTACGGCATCACGAAGAGGTACAACGGGACAAACGTGCAATGGCAGCTTCCCACGGCACTGCAAATCATCCCTGCAGTGATCTGGCGGATAGGAACATTCTTCACGCCGGAATCTCCCCGCTATCTCCTCTCGCGAGGGAAGAACGCGCAAGCGCTGAAAGTTCTTAGTAGTCTCCGTCGCCTCCCAGCCCAGTGGTCGGGCGCCAACGCCATCACGCAATACAGCCCGACCATCTTCGGGTATCTGGGCATCGAGGGCGAAGAGACGACGTTGCTCGCGACCGGCATCTACGGCGTCGTCAAGTTTGCCTCCACGCTGCTATTCTCCATTTGCGTCGTCGACTTCATCGGTCGACGCCGATCCCTCATCACCGGGATCATCCTGCAAATCACCACGTTGATCGTCGTGGGTGCTTACCTGGGAGCAACCACTGGCCGTAGCGTCGAGAGCATCTCTTCCGACCCCAGCGCGACGACTGCAAGCAGGCTTGCCATCGTCGCAATCTACTTGCACGCCGTGGCGTGGTCTATCGGATGGTTTTCCATCCCGTACCTCGTTTCTTCTGAGGTGTTCCCCATTCGCATTCGCTCCCTCTGTGTCTCGTTTCTGATGGCCGTGCACTGGGCCTTCTACTTCGCCGTGTCCCGCGCCACGCCGTCGCTTCTAGTTGCCACAAATCGATATGGGGCGTTTGCGTTCTTTGCTAGCATCTGCAGCGTTTCGCTTGTCTATGTATTCTTCGCGATGCCTGATACTACGGGCCGTTCTATGGAGTCGTTGGATGGTCTGTTTGAGAGGCCATGGTATACGGTGTGAAGGGTCGCGTATCCGAGGCCGGAAAATTTGATCTCCCATCAACGGATTGATCTTAAATATGACGAGAAGCCTATGGAGAATCGCAAAGACTAAAGTAGTACCTCTTGATAAATCATGCCCAATAAGTGATAGTGATCCCAAGCATGAAAAGATTGAATGGCAGGGTAGAATAAATAACCAGACTAAGACATAATCATGCCATGTCAGATTTTCGATCTAATATTCATCAGGCAGAATTACACGTTTCCTGTGGAATTGATGCTATACAGTTTGGTTCTTACCGCTATTCCTGTGCTACTTTGATCTATTGCGGGTGAGGCGGTTATGGTCATCTTCCCACCCGGTCGCTTATCGTGGCAGCGTGGTGCAGGTGCGCGCAGCTCAGTACTCGGTAGTGAAACCAGTTGGAGCGCAAGCTGGGGGGAAGGATTGATACTCGGCGGTCGAGGGGTCAGGGGTGGCCATGATGCGACGTTTTGGCAGACGCTAGATAGATGCATTATGAGCATTGCCCTGTCGGTAATTGGTCAGCTCAAGACCTCAGCAGCAACCTTAGCATGATGCATTGCGGGTCCTGGTTACTTTCTTGGTCAAACTCTAACTTAAAGGATTGCATTCCTCACCTTTGGGGCGACGCTGTGTAATTAGATCAACTATTTCAAAGCTTGTCTTAGACTCATTGTTAACATGTGTATTAAATTGCAACAATAGCAGGACAGGCCTCTGAGGAGCGGAAGGCTTGGCGGGAAGGAATGAGATCCTCCATTATCAAAAGTTTTAAAGATTTTTTGAAACACCGCCCCCAACGTAAGTCATTCCTTCAATGATCAAATATAAGGCCATAGCCACAGGTAATGTATGCGAGACAGGCGACACGAAGTCAACCTCTAACTACATATTCAGGCTCTGTAAAAGAGTTGATTTTCCCTCAAGCCCACATAATCCAGCTCTCTTTGTTGCGCTAACATTGGCGCGGAACCTCAGTCACAAGCCAAGAACCTACTTGGCTACCATTAGCTATAACTCCTACCAAGCAAGCTCACCCATCATGTCAGACCACAACCTTGTTGGCTGGGTAACTCCTCCAAGCTCTCGAGGGACGCTTGGCATTCTTTACAGTTGCGCCATGGTTATATTTACAGCGATTTGGACTGTCCTTCACCTCAATGTTCCCGCAGATATAGATACCGCTGCTCAAACTCTTCTCAGAAGAATTCGTTGGGGGATAATAGCGATATTTGAGCCGAGCTTGTTAACTCTAGTAGCAGCTAGCCAATGGATTAGCGCTCGCTCATCAGTCAAGCAGATGAGAGAGTTAGACGACTGCAGCACTTGGACATCTGTACATGGGTTCTATGCTAATAGCGGCGGTAGGTTCAAATCAAAGTGGCTGTTTGCAGACTTCCAATCTAATGAGTATTTACCCCAGGTTTCCTTCTCCAACCGCCGAATGAACCCAGCTTTCCTATAAGCGCACAGCAAATTCATTTCCTCGTATCGCGCAACTATATACCATTACCAAGGATTACTCGTGAGGAGATCAGGGATAGGAGCAAATCAGATTGGTTTGCTAAAGGATTCGCATTGGTACAAACTGGGTGGATCATTATACAGTCCATAGGACGAACTGTTAACGGTCTCCCAGTCTCCCCACTAGAGATATTAACACTTGCATTTATCGCATCGACAACAATGACATATTATTTCTGGTGGGATAAGCCGCAAGACGTGAAGACTCCGACGATCCTTCATTGCCGCTATTCAACAGCCCGGATTCTCGCTGAATCTAAAATATCGCCCAAGGCTGCACACAAGGGCTCGCCACTGGATTTTGTCCAGGACCCGACTGGAACCTGGGCAAGACGACAGTGCTTCAAGACTTACGACTTGGAACTAGACCCGGAAGCCAATAGTTGCAAGAACACACGGCGACAGAGGATTCCGAATGACTCCATCTTGATGATGCGACTTCCCCCCATCATCTTAGCTGCATTGGTCTTACCGTCTCTTATACACTGCACAGTGCTCCTGCTCGATTGGAACTTTGCCTTCCCGACTAGTACCGAGCAATTGTTATGGCGAATATCTACCATTTTCCTTGCAACAATCTCAGTGACCATCGTTGGAATTCTGCAAATGGTGGTTCGCTGCGACTACCAAGGTAGCTATAACCTGGCTTGGGTATGGATCAACCCGAGGCGAAGAAGGCTACAGTGCGAGCTGCGTCCAACATGTAAGGGGGGAACGGCGCCATCTATTCCATCTAGAACTAGTGTTCAAAATAAGGCTCCGTCTTTCGGCGAAACAGGATATCTTGACATATTCTTATGTTTTTTACTGCTATGCCTTGCTATCGCTCGCCTCTTTATCATAGTAGAGGCAATCATCAGTTTACGATCTCTTCCAGCTGACGTTTTCATTACGGTAGAATGGACTGAATTGCTTCCACATATGTAGGACGCTATCTTTATATAGCGGAGTATTTTAGTTATTCAAGTTGTTAGCTGGGCAAGTTATAAGGACGATTTACATGCTGCATGGGCTATGCTACAAGTTAAAGATATCATTTCACTATGTGATGTCATGCAGAAATTGTTGTTTCTAGTATACAATAAACTGGCTTGCCATGCAACCCTCCGATCATCTCTTACGGGATGTCATGTGATCATAAGTCAAAGGGGGTATTTACCATGGCGGTGGCCCTCGAGCGGATTGTTTTTGCATGCTATGGACTATCCTGGACTCCTTTTTTGAATCCTTCTCAAGTCACCATAAACGATTAAGCCATGTGGTAGTGCATATCAATGGGGAAGCATTGGCAAGGAAGCCTTCTAGACTGTGTATTATACTCCCACAACATCCGTATCCGAGCCCTTCGTAAATGTGCCAAGTGGTTCTGCGAGAAGCCATCTAAGTAACGTTTGGAATTTAGTCCAATAAGTTCTCTCGCGCTCATGGCCTGGTCCAAAATCAATAACCGGTATTGTACGAAGCGTGATTCTGCGTGTCTTGGCATCGGCGTAGCCCTGTACGATGCGGGCCTTCATGCCCGAAACGGAGACAATGGTGACCTGTAAGTTGCATTGTTAGCGTTCGACCGGACTGTGTCAGGAGCGGAAAGATAGAAAGACTTGGCTTACGGGGATGAAATCGAATCTCGCATATTCTGGACGGTCGAAGAAGCAGCCAGTCACCGTGAGTAAGGTCCACACCTCACCCAATGTTACTTTGCCGTCCTCGAGAGAATCCGATTGACTCAACGCATACTGTATATGCGGGCGAGAGCAGTCGCGGACCCAAAGAGCAAAGTCGACATTCCAATGACAGTTTTTCTCGTAATTGGAGTAATTGATTATTCGCGATTGGTCCGGTGGAAACTCTCCCACCTCCCAGATGAAGTCGTCCAAGAGCACGGGAGAAGTTATATCCTCGCTAGGCAGGGTGCTGTCGAGGTATATGTCAAGAACTTCCGTAAAGGTGCAGGCCTGGGTAAAAGGATCATCATCATAATCCGATGAGGCGATCGTGCCATCGTGACTCCAAAAGTGAAACTTTCTGGCAAGCTTTGTCATGCTTTCCTCGGGCATTAACTTAAGCAGGGCGTTTGGATCCGGAGCATGGATGGTGGGATCGAATTCAAGATGGCTGCGCTCGATTCGCAACTTGTTCATGACGCAGTCATCAAGGTAGGGCGTGCGTCCCCGATTCCGGGCCAGAGGCTCCATGGACTCTAGAATGAATTCATGGGTGGGCAAGACAGATGCATCATATGGCATAGCGGAAGGTAAAAAAAGAGTAGGCGAATGGTGGGACGACATGGTGAATTGGGCTTGTGTCGATGATGTGGATGCATCGCTGTCTGGATGGGTTTGAGCGGCAGGCGACTGGCCATGGAGTCTTATAGGTATACGCGGAGGCATGACGGGCTAATGGGTGCCTGAGATGGTAGTTCAAATCGCGTGCGAAGATAGTGCAGTGGGAGTTAAGGTTGGTGAGGTTGATGCTGTTAATGATGATATAGCGTGCGCTGTATTAGCTACTTCCAATAAGTAATCAATAACCTTATGCAGTGCTCTTGGCCCCTAGGGCCGTTAGGGCCAGCCAATCACATGATTCAGTCATTATCTCTCCTGGTAAGACGGAGCGTCTGTACGGAGGGAAGGCACAGTGCAGCTTGGATTTCCACGTACTTAAGCCTAGAGGCACACCTACCTATCTACCTAGGTAGCCCACACAGTAGATTCTCTTCCAATACAACCACCTTCCTGATCAACCATCTACCTCTGGTGTGACCTTGGCATCCAAAAAAACAGCTTTACATGCCACTTTTCATGTAAGACTACAAGGAACACCTCAGCGAGCGGCCAAAAGACACTACTGTCACCAACAGTCGCGACACCGGACGTCCGGTACCAGCCCCGGCCTTTCATCATCTTCCGAGTATGAGATGGCAATAAGCGCAAGCGATTGAGAATGAACAGATTGTGAACACGGCTCTGATCCTTTTCCTTAATTCTCTATCGATTCATAACAAGGACCTCAAAGCGGACTGCACACTTCACCGCAAGGCGTTTGTTGCGAAGAACAATCAAGGGGAGGAAACATGCGAAGCGAGAGTGGACGGCTTCCTTCGAGGACGCACAGATAACAAACCCTTGCTTATTCTTAAAGTAAAACCATTCAGACGTAGCGAGAATCTCGAGGAGATTCAAATGCAAGAGAACGCCCAGATAGCAGCTTAGATCAACCAGCACCCGCCAAAAGACCTGGGAGAAATAAAGTCCAAGCTGACAACAATACAGTAAGCCCTTAATTCCCTCCCTATATCATTAGGAAGATCTCGATATACTAACACTCTTAGGTTTCTAGTCGTGCGATTTTATCCTAGAGTTTAATACTAACTATTGCCTATATATATAAGACTATACAAGCGAGCTGTTATATATAAAGATGTATTAATAAGGCTTATTTTCGATTGTGTTTAATATATTAATAGTAGATTAATAATCTATATAATCAGCTAACCAGGACTTGTTAACAATGCCTTGTATGTCTCTTGAACAATCACGCAATCTGGGGATAATTGTAGCATCCCCGAGTGAGTTAGCTCTGTTCTCTACCAACTTCTCCTCAAACTTGACATTAAACCCTTTCATATTAATATACTGCTGAATTAAGTCGTTTCCGTGTTGTTTAAACCCTGCCGTAATTTGAGCTAAAGCTGCTTGATATTTTTTCGAATTTGGCGAACTAGCGTGTTCTATCCAGGCGCACGTCTTTAGATCGTTGTAGGTGAGACAGGCAGATCTTCTGCTTTTCCAGAATTGAAGGTATTCCGAGCCCGGGGTGAACCTGATCTCTTGGTCGAAATCAGGATTCTTCCAGGCCGCCTGGTATCCCGCAGACTGAGCCACTTGTTTATAGTAACCCTCCAGATTTTGCACCTTGTACCCAATGTTAGCCTCGATCCTCATGTTTGAATTGTCTCGCTTAGCGGTATTTATCGAGCATACTTTAGTAACCTGGCAGCCTAGAGCAGCAGCTGCTGCCGTAGGGTCTGTCGTACGATCGGGGCGCGTAGCGGTTGGGTTGACCTGCTTCGTTTTGCCTTTCGAGTCTGCTGGAGCAGCGACTGCCACATCATTGGTCGTGACATCGGAGCTCAGGTTAGATGCTGTGATGGTGACTCTGCAGCCGGCTGTAAGGTGGAGTTTGACTCTGCAGTCGGCTTTGACCTCGAGGGTCAAGGATTGCGGCTTCGTGTCGGAAGTGGTGGGCGTCATCTTGAATCGGATGGATGATGATAGGGGTCAAGGGATGGATGATCTTGTTGGGTTGGTTTGTCAGGAATTAGGTAGTAGGTAAGGAGAAGTTTTGAGCTTGTGTAGTGGGTGGGGGAGCGCTGCTTTTCTACCTCAGCAAGAATCGGACTGATCTCATACTTGATACGTGGCATCTGCTTCTTGAAAGTTTAATTTGTGCTTGTCACAAGCCCAACAATAGAGGACCCTGATAGAGACATAGCTAATAATCATCTTGAGGTTTAGATGCAGCTGTAGAGACGCATGAAATGGAATAGGGAGTCACAGGGGGCAGCCCCTTTAGAGTTCGTACGGCGGGTTTATTCTATTGCTACAGATTTCCCCTCGAATGCAATAAGATCGTTAGACGTGCTGTCCTAAAGCTACCCAATTGAAAATCACATGATCATTAAGCGCACTGATAGTCGAGGTACTTTACACGGGTAGGTAGAGATGTGTGCCACCAAGCTAATATTGTGTCGCTATCGGTTGAGTTCAAGCCGACCCTAATTATTTTTGGACATTTTGCTCTACGACACGATCTTCCTACCCCTTAAATGCAACTAAGCTCTACAAATGAGCAAGGAGAGTATCCCCAAGAACTCAGCACTCACCAAAAAACAAGCCCATTTGTTGAGTCTTCCCACACTGCGGATAACAAGCTAATTACAGCACTGCGGGAGCGCCCCCAGGACGTCGTGTCGCCCATGTACCTTTACCTTTAAGACCCGAAGTTCAACAAAAGATGACGCGCCGGATCAACTCGTTTCGTCTCACTTGCAAGATATCTTATCCATAAGATCAAGATATGTTTAAGCCGGAGAACGTGCATTCGAGTTCGTGGTGCTTCATGTACTTCAGCTCAGCCACAGTGGCGGTGCATCACCACCCCTCCAGCCAGCTGAGGTACAGTAGCTCACATGCAGGTCTCAGCTACGTCACACGCTATATATTCATTTACATTCGCGGCGAAGGGGACGATACATACTATTGAGAAATCAAATCTCGCGTCTTCATTCTTTGCTACTATCAGTTGACACCTCGCTTTTTAAATTTTCCTCTCACTCACTCGCTCACTTTGCACCCTCGCCTAATACCCTAAAGATGTCGGGAAAGCTAGCTAAGGTCATTTCCACCGAGCTCCTTGTACGTTAACTACGTGGGTTCATGCGACCAGGATGCCGAGATCGGCTTGCTAGGATCTGTTCTGTCGTCTCCCGTGGAAACTGGATACTCAGCTAACAGCACGCTCTTTTGAAAATCCCCATAGGAGAACAAAGATGCGCGCTGGATCAATCTGGTGAAGTGAGTTTTCAACTTTTGGCATACCTACTCCAGGACATGACAAGGATTTCGGAATTCGAGGAACTCCCAGTCATTGCCCATTGCCCATCGGCACTACCGCCGGCATTGGCACGGTAAGTAGGTATGCAAATGAACCAATTACTAACCATCTTCCTCCCCCCTCCTTAGAATCACCTACGAAGACCAAACCGGCCAGCTACGCACATGGGAAGGCACGCACCGGCCGACGCGGCCCAAGACAAGTGCCGTCGACGCCGTACAGATGCTGGCGGTGCGCGAGCCGCTAGACGGCAGCGGCGCGCAGCTGCTACTTGAAAAGCAGTTCCGCGCGCCCGCCGGCAAGCTCGTGGTCGAGTTCCCGGCGGGCCTCGTCGACGACGGCGAGACGGTCGAGGCGGCGGCGCTGAGGGAGCTCAGGGAGGAGACGGGTTATGTGGGCGAGGTTGTGCATGAGAAGGAGGGCGGGCAGAGGCCTATGTTTTATAGCTGTGAGTGAAGTGAGAAGGGTTCTTGTTTCCTGAAGTGAAGTTGTTGGGGGATTGATTGCGAGCATTGAATTGCGGATATCACTGCAGGAGGGGTATATCATTGCGATGCGATGCGATGCTAACTTGAGTTAAATACACCAGCGCCGGCATCGTCAAGGTAACCCAGCTCCCTACACTGTCCTCGTGTTCTCTCCTCTTCTGCCCCCCCTCTCCAATCCATTCCCACCCACCCTGACGCAGGGCATCCAAATGACTGACTTACTAATCCCCGCGTCTCAGCTCCACGACCTTCATGATCCAGCTCAGAGTCGACGCAAGCAAGCCCGAGAACCAGGCGCCGAAGCCGCAGCTCGAGGACGGCGAGTTCATCGAGTGTTTCTGGGTCGCCTTCGCCGACCTGTACCAGGAGTGCCGGCGCCTCGAAGCCCAAGGGTACGCCATCGACGGCAAGCTGGGGGCATTTGCCGAAGGCCTCGAGGCGGCCAAGGTCTGGAAGATTTGATGATGATGACGATGATGAGTCTTGCATGGGACTAAGACTGGGGAACGAGACAAGCTGGTAGCTTGATTGACTTGGTTGGGTGTCAAGACCGGGATGCAATGGGATGACATGATAGAGCATGCGCTAGGTACAGAATTGTTATGACGAGCGGGGACACGGAACGAAGCTGTCATTGTATATCCTTAGAAAGCTATGTAGATAGAGCTCAAGAGCTGGTGTCTTCGGGATGCAAAATCGAATAGATATGATTAGAGTAGATCACGAGATGCACCAATAGCCGCAAAACAATGCACAATGACTGAATAGGATGTCCCTTCCCCTTCAACTCTTGTCGTCCTTGTTCTTGTAGAGGGATGCGGGATACAGACCGGGGTGGTCTCGGCTTGAAATGGCTAAGGTAATGTAGGTGCGCGAGGCTTCGTCGCTAAGTACTAAGTACCTAGGTATGCTGGTGTGAAGGAGTTGCTAGGTAGGGCGGCGCCCGAGTCCTCGAAGTCTCGCAGCTGCAATCTGGTGATGATTGGGGATCGGACGCGTGCAAGTGTAAGTACATGCGAGTCGTCTCTACGACCTCATGGGCTTGGTAATCTGATCACTTAATGAGCACGACACCTTAACAGACAAATGAGCAGTGGATGACAACGGGAGAAAAATGCATTGTATCATTTAAATTCGCCATATGTATGTCTACCCTAACATTGCGTCCTGTCCTAGTTGAAAGGATCTCAAGTCCGTTGCGCCTAGCGTCGATAACTCTCATGTCGACTTTTGGTACCATGCCGCCAGTCCACCCATCTATATAGTCGATTGCCCGATGCCCAAGATGTAACAAAAAGAATTTATACAGGGAAATGATACACAGCTCCCACCTGATCCTAATGGAAAATCTGGTTGACTTTCACGTTCATCCCAATCAGAAATGCGGAACATGTCTTCATGCTACGCTGTGCTAGCTAGCTAGGTAAGTAGAAGCCACTCCTTTCAAGCCGAGGACTCGTTCTTCATAATCGCCTCTACCACGGCCGCATCCTCCAGCTTCCCGCTCAAGCCCGCAGGCGGCCCGCCCGCGCGCCGTCTCAGCACATTCTCAATGAAGGCCTCGCCAGCCTTGTAGCTGCTCCTGACCAGAGGCCCACTAGCGACATACAAGAACCCCATATCGACGGCGCGCTGGCGCCACATCTCGAACTCGGCCGGGGTGACGTACTTCTCGACCTTGAGATGGCGCTTCGTGGGCCGCATGTACTGGCCGAAGGTGACGACGTCGACGTCGGCCTTGCGCAGCTCCTTGAGCGCGTCCATGAGCTCGTGCTCCTGCTCGCCCAGGCCGAGCATCAGGCTGGTCTTAGTGATGACGTGGTTCCCGTCGGCGCCCTTAACCTGCTTCGCGGCGCGCAGCACCTCGAGGCTCTGGCGGAAGGTGGCGCGGCGGTCGCGCACGTAGGGCGTCAATGCCTCGACGGTCTCGACGTTGTGGGCGTAGACGTCGAGCCCGCTCTCAGCCACGAGGCGCACCATGTCCAGGTCGCCGCGGAAGTCGCCGGTCAGGGCCTCGACCAGCAGCGAGGGCTTCTTGCTCTTGATGCGCCGGATGGTGTCGGCGAAGTGGTGGGCGCCGCCGTCGGCCAGGTCGTCGCGGTCGACGCTCGTCAGCACGACGTAGCCCAGCCCCCAGCGTGCGAGGGCCTCGGCGGTGTTCTCGGGCTCGTGGGGGTCGAGGGGCGAGGGGTTGCGGTTCGTCTTGACGCTGCAGAAGCGGCAGCCGCGGGTGCAGGTGTCGCCCATCAGCATGATGGTGGCGGTGGCGGCGTTCTTGTTGCTGCCGCCCCAGCACTCGGAGATGTTGGGGCAGCGGGCCTCCTCGCAGACGGTGTGCAGGCCCAGGCCGCGCAGGTCCTTCTTGATCTGCTTGTAGTTGTCGTTACCGGCGGGGATGGGCGTCTTCAGCCACTCGGGCAGCCGCGTGATGGTGCGCCGGTTCGAGGCCGGGCCAACCTCGGCGGTGCGCAGGGTGTAGGCGTCACTCGGGGCCAGGGGCGACGAGGGCGAGGATGTGGAGAGGAAGTCATCGAGCGAGCCGAGGGATGTGTCTTTGAAGTAGGTAGGCCGTCGTGTCGTGGGCGCTGGTGATGTGGAGGTTGCTGTGGATGATGATGATGGCTCGGTGGCACTGCTGGTGGGGATGGTGGCGTATGATCGTGAGAGCGCAAGACTCGAGCTTCTTGTTGTCGAGGCGGCTATGACTCGCTGCAGCGGTGCGCGTATGCGCTGCATGGTGGCGGGCGCCGACGCCATCTCGTATTGTCCCTCTGGCCCGTCTGATCTCGCCTCACCGTCCTCTTTGTCCCTGCGATGTGACAAGCTCGGTTTCTTCGAAGCGACACTCTTGTGCTCCAGGTCCAATATCAAATTTCACAAAGAACAAGTTGCGATACAGCAGGGGAGCTTGATGGGTGGTGCCGAGGGTGCGAATGGTAAGCAAGTGGCAAGGATGGCGGGAGGTAAGTGATGATGCCAGGTGATGGAATTAACAGGCTGATGGAGATAGGCCGATGGCGAATACTTTTTGGTGTTTCTTGATTGGCCGCAGCTTGGCAGGGTCCAGGCGGGGCTATCATCGGCTAACGCCGGGTCGCGGAGGAAACCGGACCCAGCCAGTCAGCTTTTAGCAATACTCCAAGTACAAGCATACTTGTGTTCAATATCCTCACCATCATGTGGAATAATGTTTCCAATCTAGATATTGTAATCAGTCGTGAATACTAAATAATCATTTCTTACTTTATATTTCTGTTTAATTTCAATAACATTATGCTGATTTACTATGATAGTTGCCCACATTTTGCTATTACACAAGATACACAGTAGTTATTGTCCGGGCAGGTAGCTAGATAATTCAAGTCTAGCCAAAGACAAGATGCCCGTTGCCTACTCTAGTAAACTATCCCACTCGCATTGAAAAGTTTCGAGGTGAAACCAATGATGTAAGGAACCATCACAGAAGTCTTGCTTCGTGAACTCAGGCCTAGTGACTCAACTGGGGAGGCCGATACAGCTCAGAAATCTTCTCTCGTCAGATCATGGAGCTAGCTTGACCTTCATTACCATGCCATCAACCGGCTTTGCCGTAACCTGCATCTTCTGTATCTCCGTCAGCGCCGAAGTAACTTTTGTCATAGTCGTGAACTTTCGTTGGCCGAACTCACCATGTACATCTCCTTAACCACCTTGAATTGACCATGCTTATCCATTTCCGGTTGCCCGCTGGTGTCATTCATTGCGACTGCTCCGATACCAACCTTGATGAAGTCAAAACGCCGCACCGCCAACGCAAGGACGATGCGGGATTCTATCATAGCCAGCTCCTGGCCAATGCAGCCTCTGGGGCCCCTCTCAAATGCCCTCCATGCTCCGGCTGGGGCTTTCTCCGAGCCAGCCTGGCCCAGCCAGCGCTCCGGTACAAAGACATCGGCTGTGTCACCGAACACGGAGGGGTCTCGCTGAATAATGGAATGGGGTGGGTAAATCATCAATCCATCCAGATCCATCTCGCACAAGTCACCGCCCGACGAAGACGATGAGGCAGGTAGAGTAACCCTCAGCCCATCACCAGGCTTAGTCATGCGCGATGTCCCGCCGGGAGGCCAAAGGCGCAGAACTTCCTTGATCACGGCGGTCGTGTAGGTCATTCTATGCACGAGTTCCTCTCCGCCAGGGCCCAAAAGCCGGGCGCGGACAGATTTTGGATCCGAGTCGGGGCCCAAAATATCATCTAATTCGTTGCGAACGGCTCGCAGCGCATGGGGAGTGCGTGACAGTTCGTAAAATGCCCAGGCTATTGTCGTACTGGTCGTATCATGACCGGCAAAGAGAAATGTACTTAGCTGGTCACACGTCACATCCACTGTTTGTGGACTCAAGTCCTCGATCTCCTGGAGACTCATTGAGAGGATGCTGCGGGACTTGGCACTGTGCGCAAGCTCGGCGTATCGTTCGCGGACGATCGATTTGAGAGCGTTCCTCACACGCCTCGCGAGACTTCTACGTCTCCATTCTAGCCGAGGGGTACACCACCAAGGTAGGGTTATCTGCTCGTCGGCATAGGTTTGTATGAGCTCATGGAACACGCGCATGAAGTCCGTCGGCTCGGCACTTTGGGCACCCTACTAGTATTTTAGTCTAACATTCTCGCAAACATCGAGACTATAAGAATCACAAACCATGTCGATATCAAGAGCCACACGCCCGATAATGTCAAAGGTTAAGTTCGTAGCAAGTTCCTGAAGCGAAAACTCCTTTCCAGAACTAGCGAATCTATCGAGATGGTCGATAAAGAGGGAGGATGTATCGATGATGGAAGGAAGTAAGCTCAGGAGATGATGAGGCGCAAAGCCAGGATTGAAGCGTTTACGAAGCGTCTTCCAGCTCTCGCCCTACGATGCCATGGTGTAAGTACTGTCATCACCAGTACCATCCCAAGGCTTGTGGAAAGACAATTCAGAATCAAGAGATGCTGCCTCACCTGAGAAGATGCAACAGACGTAGGCCCAGTCAAGTGCTCCAGATGTTCCCAAGTTTGCGGTGCCTTGGGAGGACTGTGAGGGAAGCGACTGGAAGCCTTGGAAATCTGCTCTGCAACCTCATAGCTTCCTATGACGAGAAGGGGCGGGCTAATAGGCCGTAGGTCTATGAGCATGGCTGGCGGACGGCCCAAGGCCTCGTGCATCGATGCAATCGCCACATCTACTCAGATATTAATTATAAAAAGAGCCCTGGTGGGATTCATTTGCAAGAGGATAGCTAGTCACCTGGATGTGCGTTGGGAGGTGCGCGTTTGATAAACTCGTCTAAGGTCTGGAGATGACCCAAGATTGGTGAAGGGGGGAGTTGGGCAAAACGAGAAAATTGCCTTAGGCGTTTATGGCGAACTGAAGTGAAGATATAAGGTACCAGCAGCGCAACCACCGCCACAAGAATGTATGTGAACATGTTTGAAGAGGGTTTAGGGTGAGTTTCTGGTCGCTGTCCACAACGAGTCTTACTTGGGATGTCGGTTCTTCATGGGCAAGTAGGTAAAGAATAAAATAAAAAGGTACCAACGCTTGCAAAAACACTCAGAAGGTTCCCATTACGAAGTCAGGGATGAGAATGAAAGACTATCATTAGTCCAAGGCTTGCACAAAGAGCGGGTGGTGTTGGAAGCTACTACCTACTTGTGCTGCCAAGAAACGGAACCCAAGCCAGACCGGTGCGCTGCCTCCTATGTTACACCAAATGCATAAAATCATAAGCGCAGACAACCAACATTGAAGCTTAAGTCAGATCAGGTCCCTGACCAGGCAGTTCTGTGACGGTCACCCGTTGGTAACGCTGATCTAAATATAATTAACCCTAGCCTCGACAGTTCGGTTGTCGATTGCCTTGACCCGACAGTCTGCTTCAGCACTTGTGCATTTGACCAAGATAGTCATTGGCGAAACCGTTGTCACTCGCTGCTCTTATGGTTTCCTGAGATACTGATACTTTACCAAGAGGTATTGGCGCCTCAACTGGGGGGCTGGCGACGCGCTACTTATAGGATCAGGCCGATGGAACTCGGGACATAGTATATGCATTTGGGTAAGTAGGCTTTTTTTATCGAATTCCACAGCCTCGAGCCCACTCCGTTGGCTATGATTCCCATATTGTATTTATAACCAGTATCATCGAGTCGAAAATTGGGCTTATCTGCGCTTGCATGCCTGTCGTGGCTCGACCCCTGAAGGCCGTCTTAAGAAGCATGGTTGTCACATGGGATATGGTCAAAAACTAATTACTCCAAAAGACACGATCCTACATCGTTGGACAGTGGAAATACGAGCACTGATGTAGGAGTTAGTTGATATAGATGCCAACTACCACAAGCAGCTATCAACCATCAATCGCAATGGCAATGAGCGGCTAGCTAGCGGACAGCGTCACCCCCAGAAGACGACACACATAGTACGCCACCGTTGTCGAGTAGCTAATAGACAAGGTAGAGGACAGATATTCATGAAACCCGTTCCCTGTGACGGTCATTCGGTTTTTCATTAAATTGTCATTCATGTGCCGCGCGAAAGTTTCTAGTCGCATGTTCATATCAATGCTGCACTGAACCGACTTGGCAAGCTTGGAGGTGGATCGAATGACCATGGCCATGAACTGCCAAAGTTGCGAAACATTTGAAATATGGAGTTCTCTTCAAGTAATCTGACTATTCTAGTCGTAGCAAAAGTAGTTCCTCCAGCACGTGGGCAACAGCTGAGTCTCAGTAGCGCCATGACGTCATCTATATAGGCACTATGTAGACACCAAATCAACCGGACAAAACACACTTGACCAAAACAACACACTCACTCTCACCATCTGACACCCCCCGCAATTAACATCATCACCGCACCAGAATTCTCGCCAACTTCCGCTGCACATTTTCAATCAACAACTCCCACGCGCCAACCATGCTTCTCAAATTCGTCCACGTGGCGCAACTCGTCATCGCCGCCTACGGCGCGCTGCAATCGCAAGTAGCGATAACCAAGCTCCTCTCATACGAAGAGACATCCAAAAAGCTCGCAAAAGTCAGCGACACGGCCGCGCAGCAGCTGCACAAGACGCGCACGACGCAAGCGTCCGGGGCGATCTCGATCCTAGCCTCCTTCGTGGCCTCGGTGCTCTTGGTCTCAGGAGGCGCGTCGTACGGGTTTCTGGTGCGCACCTTCGCGTCGCCGGTCATGGCGGCCGCGGTGTGGGCGGCGCGGACGCATCTGCAGGACTTCTGGGCTGGCGGGAGCGGCAAAGACGCCACGGCCGGCAAGGTCCCGCTGCCCAAGATGGGCGACTACAACGAGGCGCTGGAGCGCACGCAGCGCATGTTGGAGGTCCTGGGGTGGTTGACGATGAGCTGGGCTGCGAGCGCGGTGCTGGCGCTTGTGGAGGGATATTGATTGGATTGGATTGATGTGTTATGTTGTGGTACTGTGAGACAAGACACGATAGGTGCGATGCAAGAAAAGGAAAGACGGGCCGATGGGTACGGCACACTCTTGATTGTTATACGATAAGACCCAACTCGACTGTTTGGTGGTATCTGGCCTCTCCGAAGTCTCGTCCAACGCTAGCAATTGCCGATGAGTCGGGTATATGCTGCAGTGATACCACCATCTACATTCAAAGGACAACATGGCCGAGCGACAGCAGGATTATGATTTGCTGATAATCGGCCGGGTGGGCAACTCTATTCTTATCCTTGTCCGGTGAGATGTACTTCGTAAGACTATGAGGCAATTTGTTATTTCCTAGTCGGTATTTGACTCAACGAAGCGCAATGACTAAGTAGATTTATGAAAAAACTGCCAAGTTCAGCAAAACTTGATCTTTGTGATCCTTACGACGATAGCCCAGGAACCCAGGCCTCCGTACTTTGCTAAACACCTTGGATTACCTACTAGAGTCTTAGAATATTTCTACTCGGGTAGCTTAATGGGTCGTGATGTTCTACCAAAGTGCCGCTGTAGTTTTATGCTACGCGTTATTTTACACTTTATAAGGAAGAATCGTATTCGAACACATCGTGGATACACACGTAGCTTAGGGGCTTATGAAGTCCAGTCATCTACAAAATAGTTTTCTCACAATGGTCGTCAAGGTTAAGCACAAGAGTAAAGATAGCAAACAAGACTTAGGCTTGAAGAGAGGGATAAACAGGTACGAACATCAAGCACAGCTCGCAACCTAACATGGCCACTTCATCCTGCTTAGGTGATGTAGTAAGTACATCAAGTATAGGTAGGATGCACTCGATACCAACTGTAGATTCGTCACAAGTCGTACATGTATCTATCCTCTCCCCTCGACCTTCCTAACACAAAGGCGTAATCACCCCCCTTTCCAACTCGCCCTCCACCACCCCAGACACTTCTCCCCAGCGCCGCAACGTATCCTCCTCCGCGTCAAAGGCATAAAGCCAGCGATTCCGTATCTTGAGCGACTCGGGGTCGATCTCGACGCCCTCGTCGACGCCCTTGAGTGCCGTGTGCCAGCGGTCGCGCAGATCCTCACCGTTGCGCTGGCTCGCCCTGGTGCGTGCGAAGCGGAGTTTCTCGTATGTGCGCGTCTGTGAATACGTCGGGGTCAGTATGCAAGTAACCTAGATAACCTAGGTAGGTCTGGAGGGGCTAGTTTTCATTCATGTTGGAGTGTTGGGGTGGGAGTCAAGGTTAGGGTCAAGGTCACGGTCAGGTCAAGGAAAAATAACGGAAGAATCTGTAGACAGGCACGCACCGCAAGCGGTATTCTCTCCTTCCCAGCCAGCTTCAGACACACGGCGAGCACGGCGGCGCTCTCGGTCGCCTGGCTCGCGCCCTGCGCGCTCGTCGGCAGGTGCGGATGGCAGCTGTCGCCGAGGAGGGCGATGCGGTGGCTGCGAGGCGAGACCCATGTGGGCAAGGGGTCGCGGTAGCAGATCTTCCAGTCGAGACAGGAGGGTGTCTTGGCCACTGAATGAGATTACCAATTAATACGATAACACTCTTTCTCCTCTGTTCGATCCCCCGGTGAACCTGAGGTTGGGTAGTTAGGCGAGGAATCTTACCTGCGGCGCGGATTCGCGGGTCCACGGTGGCCGTGACGCGCGCGACGTCTTCGAGGTCGCCCTCTTGAAACCACGACTCGGTGATCTCCATGTCGGCTTCGTGCGAGAGCTTCCGCGTGACGATCCAGTTGAACTCGTCGCCGTTTCGGACTATGTCACGGTGCTTTTCTGATTAGCCAAGCCATCGTTCATCACCTACGTACCCAATCTATAAACAACACATTTACTCTGCTCTCTTCTCTCATTTTTTTCTTCTCAGGAACAGTTTCGCTGAGCGATAAGCAACAAGGGCTATGTCTTACGGGTATTTTGCACCAAATGCGTGTCCTCCCCAATCCTACAAACCACGAAGGCAAAGACCACCATTTAGCACAACACAATTACCTCGCCGACTGAGCGACAATACACAGCATCCGCGAGTGCGCCACCGAAACTCCTCAACTCACCAAATATTCACACAATCATGATCAACAAACTCGCGACACAGGGGGTCCTCTCTCAGATGCTTTCCCTCGAAGTACGCGCGATAGCACGAGTAGCCGCTACTTTTCGGAGCGTCTGCGAAGCCGAGGACGAGCTCGCGGGCGCGGGACTTGATGCCGTCTGCGCCGATGACAACGTCGGCCGCGACCCGGGTGCCGTCGGCGAGGATGATGGCCGGCAGGGCGTGGGAGTCCGGATCCGGATCTGCGTAATCGACGACTTCGCAGCCCATGCGGATCTCGATGCCGGCGTCGCGCACCGCGTCGAGAAAGGCGTTGTGGTAGTCGCCGCGATGGCCGATGTAGCCGGCCATGTCCACTATGGCGGTCAGTCAGTCAGTAGACAGCAATGAATGAACTGATTAATTCCATTTCCAGCTGCTGCTCATCAACCCATTGCCGATACTCCCAGCAATCTTCGCTCATCACCTCACCTTCACCCGCAAACCATCCATACATAACCGTCTTCAAAACCCAATCCCCAAAACCCCAAAACCCACAGAACAGAACAGAACAGAACAGAACAGAACAGAACAGAACAAAACAGACCGAGCCAAACTCACTAAGCGGCTGCACAGCCAACACCTTGCCATCTTCCCATCTTCGGATCTGCATATCGGGCGCCTGGTTACCGATGCCCGTCAGCGTATCATAGAGGCGTCTACCGCCCCAGCGCTCGAGGAGTTTCAGAGCATTCTCGCCTAGGCCCAAGGAATCGCCTAGCCGGCGGAAGGCGCGCAGCTTCTCGTAGATGACGACCGAGTGCCCGTGGTGCTGGAGGGCCAGGGCGCAGGCGCAGCCGCCGAGGCCGGCGCCAATTACGAGGGCTGGGGACAGTCAGTTAGTGATTGTGAGTATGAGTATTGGTATGGGTGTGAGTTGAGTATGGGTAGGGTATGAGTAAGGAAGGAGGTACGAAGGTGAGTTTGGTAGGCCGATGAGTGTGAGCTGGGGTGAGTGAGCGAGAGTATCATTACGTACCGTGTATCTGCTGGTCTCCTGGTGCATTGGTGGTAATGCCAGCCATGGTGTCTTGTATCTCCTCGCTCGCGGCTGTGATGTGACGGTTTCAGTAATATCTAATATCTAACAGCTACTTGCACTTCCGCCTTCGAGCACGGAACGGTAGATTTGCGTGCGGCTATTGCCGATGAGAGACGGGTTGGTTACATTGCGCGACGGCCCAGATTTCCATTCCTTATTCGATGTATAAACTACCCTATAATACCGATACATGACATGAAGACTCCCCATTGGTAACCGCGTGGATCATGGACTGACTGACTGCATCTGCCGAGGGTGCGACGGGCCCGACCCCGCGCAATGCGGCGATCAGTGTGTGTGTGGGTGAGTTGGAGAACCTGAGAATTGATTGGGGCGATGTCCGGATTGTGACATCAGATGCGAGTAGGTACGTAGGTAAGCAGTCCAAGACAAATACGAGGTTGCGTATCTTTGAGCCGTCAATGTGTCTGAACTGCTCAGGAAAGCATGTCATATTTTGGAACGAGTAGGATTGCATGAGCTCAAAACACGAGGATGTGGCAAGAGCTCTTGCAAGCCTGCTTTTCACGTCTATAGACATTCATTCACCAAGTTCTCGGCTGCATTGATTTATGTGTCTATTGGTTTGGGTATCACTTCAATATAACACCTGTGTAATTATGGGAGTGTAGGTAATTCATACAGCCCGCCATATTCATCAATAACAATGGTTCCTGCTCGCCCACCAGCACAGAGGCTTGGTGCCTATCGTGTGGTGTGAGCTGCCATGGGATGCAACGCTTCGCAATACAGACAGACAGTGCAGAAACACAATCACCTATTCTCCCATACCCTCCTGAGGCCAGACAGCCCGATGTATATGGCCTCTTCAGTCCTGATGGTCCGACTGCCCTGACCGGGTAGAATGTTGACCCAGTGGTCGAACAACTCCTTTGTCCTCCCCCTGATGATGCCCATCTCCAGCAACGACGGGTCGTTCTCCGCAGCATACTCGAGCCCACGAGGTCCTCCGAAAACAATCAAC
Source organism: Astrocystis sublimbata (assembly GCA_022453515.1). NCBI lineage: Eukaryota > Fungi > Ascomycota > Sordariomycetes > Xylariales > Xylariaceae > Astrocystis > Astrocystis sublimbata. The sequence continues at coordinate 785,310 of JAJNNY010000011.1, read as the reverse complement.
AGGTGGTTGAAGCTCGTGTGCTTCAGCTTCTTCTCGGTGAAAACGTCGGGGATGGGGAGGCCGCGTTCAGATGTGCCGATGCTCAGATCATAGCCGTCAGGGTAGGCGCACTCCTCGAACACGGCGGTGAGGGACTTGGCCTGCCGCACGTTGTAGCCCCAGTAATAGCCACCCTCTGTCCTGGGGGTAGCCGGGTCGACGGGCTCGCCTTTAGAGGGGTCGTTCTCGTCCATCGCGAGGGTGATGCGGGTGTTGGGCGGGACATCGTGGGTGATGGACACGGGGTCCTTGCGGCCGACGCTGACGAGAGTGCCGGATCCGTTTGGGGGTTTGTCAGCGGTGGTGACGCCCTCGCAGTAGGGCAGCCAGTCGGCTTGGTGGGGGTGGGAGGGGAGGTCGAGACTGGCCGCGAGCCCGGCGGCTTTGAGGTTGGGGTGCAGGCCAAGCAGGTAGCGGCGCATGAAGGGCGGCATCTCCATGTACTGCAGCAGGTGGTCGATATAGCCGCAGGGGTCGATGTCGCCGCTGTAGGCCTTGGGGTCGATGTGGGCAGGACGTGAGTCCATGGGTGAGTCGTCGAAGACAACAATCTCGTCTACGCCGAAGACGCCAAGGGCGCGCGCAATACGTGAGACGATGTTCATTCGTTGATCATCGCGGCGACAGCTGTAGATGGGCGGGAGTCAGTCGCGTATATAACCTCAGTGGGGTTCAGCGACGTACGTGGACAAGACACTGCCGGCCACAGCAACAGACACGGTCCATTCTCTGCCCTGGGTGGGTTTGAAGAAAGCACTGGGCTTGGAGGTGTCGACGTAGTCTCCTTCCTCCGTGGTGCGCCGTTTCTGATGTGGTAAGAAGGTTCGTCAGCAGGCAGGACGGGCCAGGCGCATGCAACTGAAAGTTACCTTTTGTCTGTCTTGCTCGTAGAAAGACATGATATGGAGCCAAGATGCGTGCCAGGAGACAGACACTGCGTGCAGGTATGATGATTGATAGGAATTTTATATATACATATATGTATATATATGTATATATATGAATACCTAGTGCTCAAGTGTCTTGCACCGGGAGTGAGGGAGTGTCTTCAGTTGCTATGTCTTATCGGCATGCATGTAAGTGAGGGTATCTCGAGGCGGGTAGGTGTAGGTAGGGTGGAACGATACAGCGCTGAGGTGGACTGCGAAAAGTTGTGCCGGCAGAATTGTAACCGCATGGCTTACCACCTCCCCCTTACGGGCGCTAGGTCGCTGATGAAGAGGGACGTAGAGCTCTGTTGGAGCGCTAAAAGACCCGCTAAGATCTACGGAAGCCATGCGATGCCTTTTGATAGGTACGGGGGTACTTGTCTTTCCAGCTCTAGCAAGTCTTGAGATTTTCCCCAACGTTAAACTCAGGGAAATATCTAACTTACGCTTATGTTTTTCTAGCTGTTAATTTAGGGTTACCAGAAATTCTACGGATTTCTCAGTCAAATTGGGCTGATTCAGGTGGGAAAGAGTTCACCCATAGAATAGGTAGTAAACAAGAAGCCAGCCAGCAAGGTAGATCGGTAAAATGAAAATAAAATACCTCATCGAGATTAGCGGCAGTGACCTGGGAGATCCAGGGGACCAGGCCTGCCCCCAGGAGACCCTGGCGCCTGGCTCGCCTGGACCACCGCCTGTCCCCCCCTGATACATGTGGCCAGGTAAATTCACTTGTAGATTTGTAAGGCAAGATGTCATTGTTGGCTTCCCCCACCATCCGTTACTCTGTACCTACCGCGATACCAAGACTTCATTTTACCAGGTGCTTACCACGCTTCACGCCATCTGTCCTCATCCACCGACAATAGAACCCTTTCTGTCCTTCCACCATCGCATTATCACATTGTCCCGATAATCCAGACGTTGCGCCAGCACAGACAAAACCCTCACCTTGATCACCGATTCTGCGCCGCCACCCAATCACCAGCTACACCATGAGCGGGATCACCAACATCGCCTCATCGGGCGAGTGGCAGCGCATCCTGTCCTCGACAACCGTGGTCATCACCGACTTCTACGCCGACTGGTGTGGCCCCTGCAAGATGATTGCGCCGACGTTCGAGTCGCTGGCGACCAAGTACGCCAAGCCGGGCCGCATCGCCTTCTGCAAGGTCAACGTCGACAACCACCAGTCCATCGCCCAGCAGCATGGTGTCAGCGCCATGCCCACCTTTCTCGTCTTCAAGAACGGCTCCGTTGCCGACACCATCCGTGGCGCCAACCCGCCCGCCCTGACCGCCGCCGTCGAGAAGGCCGTCAAGTCTGCCGGTGTCACTGCGCCCGGTGCCTCGTTCGCCATGCCGGGTAGGACGCTAGGTGGCAGTGGTGGCAGTGGGAACACAGCGCCCGGTCGGAGGGCGGGGGGAAACACACTGGGTGGCGGGAGGTCGTGGTCAAGCTTCAGCCTGTTCCACTTCTTCAATGCGCTCTTGACTTTCTTTGGACTCTACTTTGTGTCTCTGTTGTCTGTGAGTTCTCCCAACGCTTCTTCGACTTCTCCCCTGATGAAAGCGGCATCCACCCCACAGTCTACACATGCGCATGCATTTATACATCTACTAATCACACCTCATGATGTCTAGTTTGACCCCTACAAAGCCGCCGAGCGATCCGACTTCAACCTGCACAAACCAAGACCCCAGGCAGCACCCGCACGAGCAGGCGGCAGCGGCAAGCCACCAGGAGGCGCCAGTGCTTCGGGCAGACCGGCTGGCGGTGTCGGTGGTGTTCGGACATTGGCCGACCTCGGTGGCAGCTAGTTGCGACAGGCGAGATGGGTGAATGACTACTTGTCTACTTCTCGATTTCAGACCTGTTGGCACAGAATCTAAGTGCTTGCGTGGGCGGAAAACCTTGAAGTGAGTCTTTGTATGAACAAGAGGGAGGGCATTTAGCAACGGGCGTTTCACGGTGTATACACAGTTTCTTTGCGCATATCTCAGATACCTTTCATGATTGAATCACAAGCGACTGCCAAATCTTTCGTATAGGTACACCCATGATACAACTTACAACTTTTGACTCAGGTATTGTGTACTGGTCATGGCACTGCTACGAAGCTGAATGTGTGTTTATGGATGAGTGTGTGGGGTGATTTAGATGAACATTATTGTGACAAGCATAGAATCGAAACTGCCAGGTGCTTTATTTCTATTAAATTTATTAAATGTTGCCAACCCAAGCGCTGCTGTTCTAAGGCAGGACCTTGAAGATTCCAGTGTACACCTGTAAAATAGCAGCTCTATCCCCCTCCCTGGGTAGATGTCAGGCGCTGGTTGATGCAAAGGTAGATTGACGGAACCCCGCACCAGCTCCTGCAACTGAACAGAGCTGGGTGATAGCTCTTAGGTAGTTGTAACTCTTGATGCCTCGGATCCAGGATAATAATACCCCATCAAAATACCTTGATAATATTAAGGAACACAAAGGCACCAGCCCTATTGATGCCTTTTCACTAGACTGATCTTATTATCTGGTACTTTTATGAAAACAGAGAAGACTTAAATACTTCCTGCCATTCGTTGGCCAACCGCCTCACAACTATGACAAGACTTACATAGGTACTGCATGTTAAGACAAATGCAGGTACTTTGATTGGCACGATTGGCTGCTAGGTACATGTAGCTCTCCAGCTTGCAGCTCTTGGGTTCTGTCTGGTGGCGAGCTAATCCCTACAAGCGCCAAGTCATGGAAAAGTCCATATCGAGAATATCAATTAGGGTAAATTGAAGCTGTTGAGGGGCAGCCCTGCCCTCTCTTGCATCTTACATCCCATTCCCATATCCGTCTCCCTTCGCACAAAATCATGTTGTCAGCTGCGAAGGTGCCGAGGCCGTGCCCCCAATGTAGGCGCCAGGTCCTGCGTCTTTTCGAGAAGACCTTTGCCCAACCCGAGGTGTCAGCTCTGGTCCGTCGCCGGCCCTCGCCACATGCAAATGTGAATGCGACATCAATGCCAAGTACTATTGGCCCCAGCTCGAGGGCCTTCACGACATCACGGCCCAGGCTTCAAGAATCACAATCACAATCACAGCCTGAGCCCTCTGCGCCCGAGCCTGAGGCCCCAAAACCAGATGGCACCGACGACATTGAAACCATAGTCCGTCAGACGAGACGTACCTTCGGCGACACCCTGCCCAAGGGCTACCTCAGCGACGACGAGTACAAGGTCTATGTACGGCTCTACGGCCCACCTTTGCGCGAGACCACGCCTGCGGATGTGGGCATGCCCATACCCCCGGAGGAGACAGAACAGGAAGACTATGAGTACGATTCCTCGGAGAAGGTTGTGCTACGGGAGACAGAAGATGGCTCGTTTGAGGAGATTGTGTACGAGAAGGAGGAGTCGGCCCAGTCTACTGCTGCTTCCACTGCTGAGGAAATCCAAGATTCGGCCATCGAGGTTCCAGAGGGCACATTCAACCTAGAAGACCTACCATCCGAAGCCGGCTTGGCTCACATCAATGCTGTCGCCAAGAACGAGCGCGAGTTCAATGCGCTTCTCAGGCTACAGAAGGACTTTGAGGCTGCCTTGGTGCAACAATCTGAGAAAGACATGCAGGAAGACAACCAAGAAGAAGTAAAGGAAGATGAAGAGCCAGAAGAGGACGAAGAGGAGGTGGACGAGGAAGACGAAGCTGATCCCGACGCCGTCTTTGGCGACCCTGCCGATCGCGCCCACGCCTACACCCGCATGGGCGAATGGAGAACCTACCCAACCACACTACACCTCCCCAAAGCCGACTTTGTTACCCCTATCGCCGATCTCCTCGCCCGAACCGACATCAAGCACGTCACCGAAGCCGCAGAGAAGACCTTCGGCGGCCCTGCCCTGCCCTTCTCCGTAGCGACGCCATCCACAAGGCGGAATGCCGAGCAGAAGCCCATCACCCTGTCCGCCAGCCACCACAAAATGTCCGAGATCGAGGCCGACGTCTTCATCGCCACCCTGCTGCCTGCCATGTACTCGTCCACCATGAGCATCTTGGTCGAGATCCGCAAACGGCTAGGACCCAACTGGATGGCGAACCTCATGGACCGAGCCAACGGCACCGGGCCGCGCGTGCTCGACGTCGGCACCGGCGGAGCCGCCCTGGTGGCTTGGGAACAGGTCCTTCGAGCCGAATGGGCCTTGGCCAAGGGAGAAGGGAGAGGAGAGAACCGCAAGGATTTCCACCCTCCGGGCAAGAAGACAGCCGTCGTAGGCTCTGAGCAGCTGCGCCAGCGTGTCTCGCGATTCCTCCACAACACCACTTTCCTACCCCGGCTACCAGACTATCTGCACTCGGGCGACCACCCGGATAAGCTAGAGGGCGGCGAGGCCAGCTTACCCCGGAAGCAGTTCGACGTCATCATCGCCTCGCACCAGATGATGCCGCTCAAGGACAACTTCCGGCGCAAAGCTATGCTGGACAACCTCTGGGAAATGCTGTCGCCCGACGGCGGTGTCCTCATCGTGCTGGAGAAGGGCCATCCGCGGGGGTTCGAGGCCGTCGCGGACGTGCGGTCCCGTCTCCTGAACGAGTTCATCGTCACGCCCACCTCGGATCCGCGACCCGAGGCCATCGAGCTCGAATCGACACGCGACCGCGAGGAGGGCCGCATCATTGCCCCCTGCACCAACCACAAGGCCTGCCCCATGTATCTCACCCCGGGGCTCACTCACGGCAGGAAGGACTTCTGCCACTTCTCGCAGCGATTCATCCGGCCGCCGTTTTTGCAGAAGATCCTGGGCGCCACTTCCAGGGATCACGAGGACGTCGATTTCAGCTTCGTCGCCATCCAGCGCGGCTCGCAACCCCCCTCCCCTTTCACTAATCCAGAATCTCCGACTCTCACGAAGATAGCCCTAGAACTAGAAGCGATGCTCTCCTCCACCTCCGACACCGGCCGCAATCTCACCGAGAGCGCCTTCGCGGGCTTCGAGAACGCCCCCACGGCCCCCGACCCCTTCTCCCTCCCGCGCAACCTCCTGCCGCCCATCAAGCGCCAGGGCCACGTGACCTTCGACATGTGCACGCCGGCGGGCACCATCGAGCGCTGGACCGTGCCCAAGTCCTACAGCAAGCAGGCGTACCGCGACGCGCGCAAGGCGAGATGGGGCGATCTGTGGGCCCTCGGGGCCAAGACGCGCGTTCCTCGCGTCGTGAGGCTAGGCAAGGGCGGTGTCGCGCCTAATGATGGGGGCGTGCGCGCGCAGGCGGCGGCGAGGGCGGGTAAGACGAGGGTTATCACGCTGGATGCTAACGATGGGGGGATCTATGGTGCGAGAGAGGGTGGGGATGGGAAAGGGGAAGGGAAAGGGAAAGGGAAGGGGAAGGAAGGGAAGGAAGAGAGGAGGGCGAGGGTTAAGAGGGGGAGGAAGGGTAAGGACCAGGTCGGGTCGAAGGAGTTTTTGAGGGACTTGATGAAGGATGATGGGGGGGGAGGAAGATGAGAAATAGGGCTAGGTGTAGGTGGAATTCGCATGTATGATGTGGATGGAGGGGAATGGTGAAAATGGATGGATGAGCGAGGTTCTGCTGTACTACTACTGTATTGTATCAAAAGTATGTCTGTCATGTGGATATGTAGGTATGTATGAATGAATCAACAAGTGTGTACCAGTTCACTGTATGCTGGCTAGGAGAATCTAGAAAGTATCTGGCGTAGTGGCATCTCAACCTTCTTAGTCTTACGTTCAATGCTTGGTGGGTTTAGCTTCAGGCCTATCTGAAGCACATATCCCGATCTTGATCACATGCTCAATTCAACATCAACAAACACACTGATTGCAATAGAAGGGTTGAACCTCCAGGTGAACACACATTGTTTGAATATGGTATAGCGTGTTGATGCTTACCAAGTTTTGAATAATCCATCATAGCAGATATGAGATCGCTGCCCCCAGCGGCTAATATCATCATGCCTGCATGCACACGATCGATTCCGTGCCGAGCACCTCACCCAGACCCTCCTCCGCATCAACAAGAGCCGAAGACAGGGTTTGTGGGGTAAATGTAACAGTACGCATACTACGCGTCGCTTTAAAGAGTTCAATATGCATATCATCTCCTCAGATGAACAATGGACATGCTGCGACAAGTTTTTCATTTGCCTGAAGGGGTATGAGCTCCTCGGATGGGGAGATGCATACCGCTTTACATGGGCATCAGCTGGGATGTTGGAGAGCTGGGCGAGCTTGGTGTTTAGACGGTATATAGACGATGACCGCCCAGAACGACTGCCAAGTGAGATGCGATTGAATCTCTCCTCTCCTTTGCGACCACAGCAGTTAGAGAAGCTTAAGGATTGCAATGGTCAATATGATGCACATCAGCAGCGAAGACCCGCATGAGGCAGGGAAACATCTCGTACACAGGTGTGTCTAGTCAGAAATGTGTAGATTCTGTCAACTAATGACTGTTCCATAGCCATGCCCACGAAGGCGACATCCCAGGCACGGTCATCGTCAAAGCAAAGGGTGAGCCGCTTCAAACAATGGTCCACGGCTCTCTCCCCTCCCATTCACGTGATTTAACACCCGACAGATGGCGACGACACGGGCTACGGCCAGGCCCTGTACCCGGTGCCCGCAGAGGACCCGAACGACCCTCTGCAGTGGACGAAGTTCAAGAAGATGATGATCCTCATCATCATCTGCGTCTACTCGTTCCTCGGCAACTCGGCCCTGCTGGGAGTGGGGCCGTACATCACGCTCTGGTCGCAGACGTTCAATGTCTCACAGGCCGAAGCCTCAACGCTGATTACGTATCCCAACCTGGTGTACGGGCTCACGTCTTGGCTGCTTGTGCCGCTCTACCTGAGATTTGGCCGAAGGCCTGTAATGCTGGGGAGTCTGGCGGCGGTAGGTCACTCGCTCTGTTCACCTGACCTCACCTTTGCTTTCCTATCTGCTCCATTTCTTTCTGTGTATCCCCGGGAACTCTGCCGAACTACCTGCCGACCTATGACGAAGAGGAGATAATTAGCGCAGTAGTTAATGTGGCAAGCAAACAAACAGTTCATAGCCGGACTCGCGGCATGTTCTCGGGCGAACAGCTTCGGCAGTCTCATGGCTGCACGTATCGTCCACTGCCTTGGGGCTGGAATTTGCGAGGCCCTGCCCGTGCAGCTTGTGAATGACATTTTCTTCCTTCATGAGCGCGGCATCATGCTCGGGTACTACACCTGTGAGTGTCTCGCTTACTTACATCCATCTACACCCCATCTTGTCTCAGCAAGTTTATTACTATCTACCTATCTATGGATATAGGTAGGTAGGTAGGTAGAGGTAGGTAATGTCAGTAAGGTAGGTAGGTAGACAGCTGTGTGAGAGGAGGGTGTTCACTGTTCGGTTCGCTATAGTGCTACTTACATACCTATTTACTGACTTACTTGCCTTCCCTCTCCCACAGTCGCCTTGTGTCTAGCGGCCCTCGCGTCCCTCCCAGCGGCATACATGCTGCCGACGCCCTACTCATGGCGCCTGTTCTTCTACGTGATCCTAGCCTTCGCCACTGTGCTCTTCATCTTCGCCTTTCTCTTCGTCGAAGAGACTTCCTACCAGCGACAGAAAGCCACCACTCCAACCACCACCACCACCACCCCGATCCACTCAACCAAAACCACCGCAGTCGACGAAACCCAGGACAACAAACCCGAAGCTTTCGCAGTCGAGCATGTTGCGACAACAACCCCTAATATCCCCGTTCGCAAGCCGTTCCTCGCCACACTTTCGCCATGGGGCCGCAGTGACCCGACTGTGCCGTTCTTCACACTGCTCTGGCGATCACTGTCGTATTTCCTCGTGCCCCAGGTCCTGTGGGTGATCACTTCGTTCGGCATCACGATCGGCCTGGGCGGGCTGGCGTTCAGCTTTGTGTTTCCCATCAAGATCACGGCGCCGCCGTATAACTGGCCTGCAGTAAGTCCCTTTGACCAAGTACAGAATCACAACCCCAATCACAATCGCAATCTTTGTATGGTCAGGTAAAAGTTTAACATTGTGCTATGTTACGCTGTGCTCTTCTATGCTGTGATGTGCTAATCATAACCTCCTTCTCCCCCCAGTCCATCTCCGGGATCCACGCCGTCGGCTCCGTCATCGGCTTCACGCTAGCCGTGCCCTTCACGCCGACCTCCGACCGCCTCGCAGCCCATCTAACGCGCCGCAACAACGGGATCCGCGAAGCCGAAATGCGGCTCGGCGTGATGCTGCCGGCGATGATCATCGGGCCCGTCGGGCTGGTAGTGTACGGGCTCACGGCGCAGCGCAATCTACACTGGATCGGCTTCTTCGTCGGGACCGGCATGTCGAGCTGGTGCGGGTATTTCTTCTACTCCTTCACCCTCGCCTACGCCGTCGACAGCTACAACGCCGACACGGCCGAGATGCTGATGGCCATGAACGTCGGGAAGCAGCTGGTCAGTTTTGGTCTGGGGTTCAAGGTGCTGGAGTGGATCCAGCAGAACGGGTATGCCGTTGTCATCTCGGCTGGCTTTGGGGGCATTCTGCTGGTGAATAATCTGTTTTTGATTGTCTTTATGATCTGGGGGAAGGATATTCGCAGGTTCATGGCGACGTCTTGGTTGGCGGGGTTGCATGGGCGTAGGCGACGGGTTGCATAAAGAGGTTTGAGGTGGTCGTAAATGGGATAATAACTTTGGTTCACTAAGACGCATTCTGGATGTTTATTATTATGCTTTGATAGATAATTCCAGCGTTTATCAGAGAGTCACGAGACTGCCTTCTGGGCTTGCGCAATAATATTGCCTATTCCTTTGGCTGTTAAGGGAGTTGATATGACATAGCTAGATCCAATCATCTCGAACCATCCATGGCTAGAAGAGCCCAACTTACCACATAGTTGCAACCCTGATCTACATTGTACAGTTCTCATGACTTAAGATTAAGATACCGATTATCTGCAGACTCCTTTGAAACTTGCAGGTGACTTGCAGGGTCACAATGCCTGGTGCTGCCTAATCCCTTGATAGAGAGCTAGAACCTACCATTTTTACTCTGCAAGCATTGTTAATGCATTGTATCTGATTAGGTAGTTGATTTATTGTACGTCAAAATATTTCCTGCTCTAAGGCTAGGCAAAGTGCATTGCATCCGGCTAGCAGCCGCATAGTCAAGGCAGCTCTGCAGTTATTCAATACAAATGCTAGTTCACAACAACAACCAAGCTGCCTACACTAAATGTGAACCAGAAAGAGACGCTGTAGCAACATATTCTCATGCTTGTATGCCTACAGGAAATGACGTTAGCAGGCAGGCGAAGGAATCCGCTTTGTGTCACTGCTACAGGTGCAACATCTAGTTCTAGTCTATAGAGCACCATGGTTAAATACCAGTATGTTTTCAGTCTTCTAGAATCAGAATGAGCACCAGAGCCAGTACACAGGTTAGGAACATACAATCAAGTCAGTCAGCAGATAGATGTGTTCGCGCTGCCCAGGAACATCTGTAACCCGCCCCCTCACCTCAGGCTCTCCCGATCCAGCCTGGGTGTTTTTTTGACATCTCGTTATTCCTTTCGTGCCACTGTTGCCACACAACGTGTGTGTTGTGCGTGTTACGTCGCTCCATTCGTTTGCTCGCTCCCCTATCTCGCTTGGGAGAAGAAGTACCACCATGGAAAAAAATGTCCAAATCTTCCACACACAAAACCCACCCACCTCCCGCACTCCTCTCCCAACCTTGCCTCCATCCGTCACAACTTCCACCTTCACCCCCGCGACCGTGGCAGCAAAACCTAAGACCAAGAGAAGAACTGCTACCGCAGCAACATCATCCTCTGCTCCTACCATGGTTCGACGCAAGCGCAGACGTATTGGAGGCCCACGGGTCGTCTCTAGTTGCAGGCAGTGCCGTGAGGCGCATCTCCGCTGCGTGGCTGATAGCTACGGCGTTTCATGCGAGCGATGTTCTCAGAGACCGTATCTGACTGTAAGCCATGTTATCCCTCTTGAACTTTAACAACATGTCGCTCGACATTCTAGGCTCTGTCCAAATTGTTGGCTCTTGACTCCCTCTCAGCTTTCCCCGACTCTTGACTCTTGGCTTCTTGCTCCCAAGATAGTGTGTGCGCGCACAAATACATTCACTCCCTCTCTACCTGTCTCTCTCCATCTCCCTCTCTCTCTGTGTGTATCTCTGTCCACCCCTCTCCCTTGAAGTCGTTCGAGCATCGCCAGCCAGTCCTCAACAGGCAGCAAGAAGCACACGCATCGCCGACTCTCATGGAATCACTATCATCTTTCACTCTCCCCCAAAACAACAAGTGGTCTTTCCATCGGCCACCCCATTCTTGTACCACACCACAGTTGTGTAACACACACACACATTCACCCACACCAAACCCCTGAATCCACTACCATTCACAACCTACTCTTCGCCCTCAACCCTCCCCACAGCGTCTACAGAGCTTCAGCCCAGCTTCACGATGAAAGAAAAAAAGGTCATTCACTGGAGAATACTTACTTTTTATTTTTTTACCAACAGTGCTCGCTCATTGCCATGGATCCCGAGACTCCCACTGCTGCCGCAACCACCAGCACCAGCGCCACCACCAGCGCCAACATGCCACCACCACCGCCCCCGGTCGTGCGAACGCCTACCGTCTCGCCCATTACTTCTGCTCCTGCTTCATCTGGTCCGTCGTCTGGTACCTCCTCTGTCGCCTCATTCGGTGCTGTCCGCGCCCCTTCCACCACCCCTATCCCAGTTCCTGCCACTTTTGAAGCAGCAGAGAGCTCATTCACTCCTACCGCCACCATGACCACTACCGCAGCCCCTGCCTCTCCTATCGAACGCGCTGCTGCCGAAACACAGGGAGCAGTGGCGGAGGAGGGTGTCGAGGAAGGCACGGAGATGAGCCTGGTCACGGTCCTTGGTCTCCGAAGTGTGGCTTCGATGGCGCTTGCCTTAATTGATGCTCATGAAGCCAACACTGCCAATGCTGCTAACACCGCTGCCGCACCCTTCACCATGGAGCAGTGGACTCCTGCTGTCACCACCACCACCACCACCCACCTCACTAACGGTATCCACACTCCCATGGAACAAGAGGCTCCTGCTCTTACCAACGGAGAAAATGGCACCACTGCCACTGGCGAATCACAGGCAGGAGCAGAGGAGGATGATGAGGAAGGAGCAGAGGCGAACCACATCTAACCACCGGAACTGCCTAAACCGCCACCTTCCTCAAGCTGTTGAATATGAAGGAATAAGTAGTTATTCTGTAGTTATTCTATGGTTATGGGGGGAAGATGATGGGGAGGAGGATGGGGGGCGCTCTTGTACAACAGTGATTAAAAGATAACTTGGAACTAATACGAGGCAATTGAATCGTAAAATGTTTGAATCTTGTGATGTGATAAGACATTTTCTGAGTCTACTGAAGATGATGGATGTTCTCTGCCTTTTCTTGCCTTTGTCTCTATTGTAGAGCAGAATGCCTATCACAAGCTACGATTAGTAGTCGCTCATCTCGCGACCTCGACTTCAGCCTACCAGCGCGGGAGGTGCGACCTTGATCTCATGGGCAGTAGCGATATGTTTCTTCAAGAGACCGGCCCGAATATGGTTCTTCGACACTCCCGGTGGAGAGGTGAAATGCAGCAGCGGAGGATCTCGGAGACGGCTACCTGCTCTAGGGCAGTTGTCCCACTTGGCGGTGTACAGCATCTGACCAGCAAAATTAACACATAGGTTGTGTTGCCATAAAAGATGAGTGCCAGAATAATTCTGTTGTTGGTGGCGTTAGTATAGAGCATCTCGACTTATACAGCCTTTCTCTCGTCCTCGACTGGATCTCGAGAAAGGCGAGAAGAATGCGCCATTGCCAGAGCCTGAATAGAGGTCTGCGGTAATGTCTGTGAGGAATCGGCAACATTCCAAGCTTGTAGCATCGTTGAGGCGTCGCTCTGTACAATCTCTCCTACACCGTGTCGGCACTCTTGACAAATAGTGCCGCCGAGGTGCAACCTGATCATAAAACTAGAATAGTTAGTCTACAACTGATGGCAAAAGTCCAAAATTTCCTATTCCCTAGGTCTTTACGCATAGCAGTTTTCATGTTGCATACTTTACATTCATACAGGACAAGCCAGGGAGGTTGAGGTTCAACTTTTTCCCATGCACCGGAATCCCGGGTTGCCGCAGCGCAGGCAAGACGTTGCCGGATGAGGTAATCACGGATTCACCGCCACCACGAAAAGTCTCCGTTCCCGTTCCCGTTTCCGCGCCCACATCCATTTATTTATTCCCCTCCTCATCATCCCGGTCCACAGCACAGTGCAAGCACTCGCAAGTCGCCCTGTCCGCCTAATTGCCGGCCGTATTACCTGAGCTGCAGTGGCATGATGGAACAAGATACGAGTAAACACAGACGGGTCATTTCCAGGCCCGCATTACAAATGAGCTCTGGGAGTTTGCTTGATTGCTAATGCCTGTGTCGCATCCGGTTGATTGACTGGTCGAACCGGGTACGGGACGGAGCGCGCAACCCCCAAGCATATTGACGTGCTTGCGGGGAACTTCGACGAGCCAACCGCCAATACCAGCACCAGCACTATTTCCAGAACCAACAACGGATGTCACTCACTCCTTACTCCGGTTCATGTAAGAAACTAAGCCCGCTTAAGACCGCTTAAGACCAAGACCAACAGTATGTGACTCGGGGCTGATGATTAGCTGAGCTGGGCAGGGGTAGGGTAGCTGATGCGATGAACTCGTTGCGATGGCGTGCCATGGCCATGTCATGCAATGCAATGCAACACATCCTCGTTGGTAAGATAGTTGGTTGCCTGCCTATGTATATAAACCCAGGCGCCAGCTCTGGACGAGAGGGAGAATGAAGAAAGCATCATTGACCAGAACACCAGTCAGTAATAGAAACCTACTGTAGTAGATACCAGCTCGATTCATAAACATACATATCAAGAACGAAGGATACATCTACTTATCTTTAGCTAATCATCTCAAAACCAAACCGCAAAGATGGCCTCCGCAGACGTCCAAGCGCCCACCAGCAGCCTCCCGACCTTCACGCCATCTCCCCTCTCCACCGCAGACTTGAACTCGTCCGCACAGCCATCCCAAGACCAAGTCGACGCCATCCTCAACTACCACCTTGACAACGAGGACGGGTCGCCGCCAGCGCCGTCGTACATCGACCGGCCGGAGACGTATTTCCGGGGCCAAACGCCGACGGCGGTGAAAGTGACCAACATCGCGGGGCGCGAGGCCGAGTTCTCGCTCGACGTGCAGGGCTTCCAGGTCGTGCCCAACGTCGCCGAAGAAAAAGACTTCGTCGACGACGAGCAGATCAAGAAGGTCTATTACCCTGAGACTGAGAGGTTGTTGAAGGAGGTGTAAGTCTTTCTTGCTTTCATCATCCAATATCCCAATGATCTCCCCCATGAAGAAGAAGCATCACAATTATAAGCCTCCCAGAGCCCTAAATGACGATGTTAACAACGACACAGAACCGGCGCATCCAAAATCTTCATCTTCGACCACACCGTCCGCCGCCCGGCGCCCTCCACCGAAACCACCTCCACCGACGCCCCCAAAACCGTAAACCTCCGCGGCCCCGTCCAGCGCGTGCACATCGACCAATCATACAGCGCCTCGCTCTCGCGCGTGCCGCACCACCTACCAGCCGAAGAAGCGGCCGAGCTGCTCAAGGGCCGTGTGCAGATCATCAACGTGTGGCGGCCGATCCGGACCATCGAGCGCGACCCGCTGGCCATCGCCGACGCGCGCAGCGTGGCCGAGGACGAGCTCGTGCCCATCGGGTTGATCTACCCCACGCGCAAGGGCGAGACGCTTTCCGTGCGCGCCGCGCCGGGGCATCGCTGGTACTATAAGCGGGGGATGACGCCGGAGGAGACGCTTTTGAGTAAGTCACTCCCTGTTCATACGACAATTGATTGGTGGTGGTGGCTTGGAATGAATGAATTTAAAGCCTGCGTTGTTGAGGGGCTGGGTATCTGGTGATCATGTTGGTGACGGCGATGATGATGCAAATAATTGGCTGACGATTGGTGTGTACTGTAGTCAAGTGCTTCGACAGCAAGACGGACGGCCGGGCCCGTCGTATCCCGCACACGGCCTTTGAGGACCCAACTTCGAAGCCCGATGCCCCGGCCCGCGAAAGCATCGAGGTCCGCTGCTTGGTCTTCCATCCTGACGACCGGGATTAGATGTCGGATCGTGGATACGAAAGTCCACCTCGGAGTTATTTGTCGAATGGTGGGAGGGTTATAGACAATTTCATGGTTTAGTAAGCAAGCGAGTGAGAGCAGAGGAGATGATTGCGCAGAGGGAACGAGGAGGTATGAACAGGTAGATTGTCCTATCAATGTAAATCAGCCAGACAGATTGCTATAATTTCAGAGTATTTCGCTCAGATCATCAACGCCGCTCTAATGATGAAGCCTTCCCTCTCACACTCTTTATATGTGGTATCCCAAACTCCTAGATTCCATTTGAATGCATTCAATATCTATGCAGCCCCCAGATCCAGATCCAAGCCGTCCGAAATATCTAAACCGTTGAAACCCTCTTCCACACTCCACGCCCGATCGCTAGGCAGCTTATTCAAGAACTCGCAGGCGCGTCCAACGACCAGTAGCCCAGGTGGCCTGCTGCCTTCCTGCTCAATCGCCTCGGCCACCGCGGCCAAGGTTGTCCGAATGACTCTCTGATCTGGGCAGCTGGCGCGCTCAATGACAGCGCAAGGCGTATTTTTCGGCCAAAGCGGTCGTCTCGGGGTTACGCGCGCATCTTGCGCTGCATTTTCGCTCCCGTCCTCCTTCTGGCTTTGGGGAGCAGTATACTCAGTCTCCAAATGCTGGGTCAACTCTCCAATGAGCCCCTCTATGCGATGCAGCGCCATGAGGAAGACGACGGTGCGGGTGGGCGTGTACTCGGGCGGCGCAGGGGGCTTGCCCTTCTTTCCGGTGCCGGTGCAGATGAGGACCTGGTCGGCGACGTCGCGCTGCGTGGAGGGTATGCTGGCGAAGAGCGGCGCCGACAGGGCCGACGTGACACCAGGCAACACCAGGACTCTGTCGCCGAGGCCGTTGTTGCGGAAATACTCGACCTCCTCGCCTCCTCGCCCGTAGATGTACGGATCGCCCTGCTTCAGCCGCAAGACGGTCTTGCCTTCGCGCACAGCCGCTATGGCCATCTCCTGGAGCTCGTTCTGGGCGGCGTCGGCGTTGCCGGGGAATTTGCGCGCAATCTGCACGGGTGTCCTGCGGGGTATTAGGTCCAGTACACCCGAGGGCACAAGCTTGTCTGCTAGGATGAGGTCGGCGCTTTGGATGGCTTTGTGCGTGGCGCGAGTCAGTAGATCGGGATGGCCGGGGCCAGATCCGGCGAGAATGATGCGGCCCTTGCGGCTGTGTCCATTTACGAGTGTTGGTGTAGTTGCAAGCTCTGGCGGTGTTGTCGCTTCGTATGACTGCAGAATCGTGGCAACATCTTCATCGGTTATCGCGGCGAGCCGTTTTAGGGGCCAGTATTCGCAGATCTGGCTTAGCCAGCGCATGCGTCGATTCTTGGCAGCGTCGAGATCGGCCTCGGTGACCAGCTTGTTGAAGGTGGCAGGCTGATCGACGGAGTCATCCACATCATCGCTACGATCCGCATGAGCCAGATGTAGTAGACGGTCCTCCTCTTGTATTGTTCTCCGAACGTCGCCGAGTCTCGTGCAGGCGCTTCCAAGGTTGTGGGGGAGCGAGGCAGCGATCTCGCGACGTATGCGTGACGCTAGCTTACAGCCACGACCGTTGGTGGTGACGCCGATCTGAAGAGGGCCGTCGGCATGTGTCGAGAGTAGGGTGAAGGAGCAGAGGTGGGGGGCATCGACAACGTTAATGGGGATCCGGTGTCGCTTGCAGAGGGAGGATATGCGAGAGCCTGTTGATAGGGATAAGTAATTATTCTCAAGAAGGCTTGTCGAAGGCTCGTATCATGATGGAAGGTAAGTTCCAGGTAGCATACCGAGATCGTCTGCGCTCGAGCCCGAGGTGACAAAGACAGCATCGACAACATGGTTGACTTCGGTTCTCCCTACTGTCAGAAGATGGCTCTCTTGAAAATCTTCTTGTACCCATCTGATCTGGCCATCATCAAGGCGCTTTTGTAGAGTATAATGGAGTTCTGCTGTTGCGGGCGCAAGCAATACAGGCGATGCGCCGACAGCCAGTGACTGGCTGCACCGGTTCGCAGCTAGAGAACCAGAGCCCACGATCAGGTGTATGTGTGATTCAGCATTAATTGCCGTGAGCAAAGAGACATGGGTAGACATTTTGCATGCGTGCTTTGGTGGCCGCCCCAATAGTAGCCGGTGCTATAAAGGTATCGACAGTCATAAAAGGTGGTCTTGTGATCGAGTGTGTGAAAGGGACATGGTCAAGTTGGTGGTGTTTACTAGCCAAATCTGTTGGCTGGCGAATTCATCTAGACATATCTGAATGCGACAGATGCAACAACTACCGCTAGTTGGCCTAGACCCATGAAGTGGACAAGCAGTGAGCTCCGGGCTTGCCTGCTAAATAGATTGATGGAAAAGATTGACCGTCTGGTCACGTAAACTGGGTGTGTCATGGCATTTCCGAATGCCGACCTGTCGCGGGAGTCGGTCGCAAAGGGCGCCAAGTGGGATGCCGTCGCGACAGCTTGCGAAATCGCATGCGCCCGCCATAAAAAGAGTCTTGGCGGGAGATAGGCCCGCTATCTTTTCTTTATCTTTTGCCATTCTTCCTTATCGCAGATGGCGCAATCCCGCGCTCACGGTCTGGAATTCTGTCAGACCAATCAGCAAGCTTGGCTTACCCATCGTCGTTAGAATGGATATCCCCGCGGCAGCCGACGGAGATGCAGGTACTGAGTCTGAAATTAGGTGGACTGATATCCCGAGGAAATCATCATGCTACCCAGATATCTGCAGGTAGTCACGATAGCAGTTGAATTCATCCCCTGGACAATAGGAGAGTGGTACGCTTGTATTGTTAGATATGCACCTGTCCTCATAGAACGAAGTCATTGTGTTCTAAAAGTGGTACTTGGCAGAGAATGGACTGATCAGCTGCGCTAATACAAATGTGATCATTGTTGGTGGTTATCTCCGATCGGAGATAACCATTTTCATACACACACAACTTTGTCTTAAGCAGAGTGAGGAGATATCAGTAGTATTCAACTGCTTGTCAGCTTCATAGAAATTGCAGAAGGCATTAGGATAGAAACCCCGTCTATATCAAGTGAACAATGGTGTGGCAAATGGGAGCATATAGGATTATGGATGTAGACTTGGTAATCCAAGGTATTTCGACTAAAAGCCTTATGTAGAGGGTGATATTGTTGTTGGCCGATCAGCTTTCCCGTCACCACCCGTAGCTGGTGACGATCTACAAGGCCAATTCCACATTTCAACACTTGATAATTATCACTCGTAGCTCCGCTAGTCAACCAAATCGTTCAATAGATTTACTAGTTGGCCGGCTCCATCAGACCAAGATCAATTTCATCCTTGTCGACCTCTCTAAAACCCATGAACATTGAAGCGGTTCTTCGCCTTGAATGGCTATAATGCCAATCCTCTCATAGTTCATGATGCCATCCTCTTTTTTACCATGTAGTACAATCCCGAATGCTCCACCCTCCCCATCGCCCATTAAAAGGAGAAACGGCAGTGTAGCGCCAAATTCAATATGGTCGTCGCCGGCAGCTGTAATATCGTAGTCTGGCATGAACACGGCTGTTTTATCTTTGAACTGCATTCTAAAATAGACACCATGTTCAAAGTAGCCATCTTTGAGAGTTCCGAAGATTACAGGGCCTTCCACGTGTAGATGCGCTCTCACGGGCTGGCTATAGCTGTCTCCCCCGGGTTCATGTTCAAAATCATACTTTTCAAGTATGACATGGGTCGACAGGCTTGGTGGTGGCCATCTCGACAGAGAGCGTAATGGCTTGGCAGAGGCCCAAGACCATGTAGGTGCGACGAGTGGCCGATCACGCGGCCCTAAACTTTCCGGTGTGTACGTTGGTCCCGGCATCTGGCTAAGCCGGAGCTGGTCGCCTGCAAGCCAGAGCAGGTCGCCTGCGAGTGTCTCTTCCCAAAGCCCGGCCAAGTATGTGCGTGAGTGGAGATCTGCGTAAGACTTTGCAATGCCAGCTATAGCAGGAAGACGATCGGTCTTTTCTGTGAGATGCATGCGAGAATATTGTGTGACTATTTCGATCCAAGGTAGGTCCAGTATATCGCTCTGGTGACACAAATCTCGATAATCAAGCCACCCACATTCGCACTGAGGCTTTCCCAAGCACTCCCAAATAACCTCTTGGGAAGTAAAGTGGAGTATTCTTTTGGAAAGAACACGCTCTTGATACACCCACCCTCGACCTGCCAAAGGGTAATCTTCAGGTGTGAGCTCCATCCTATGAGGTCCAGGACCATATGTGCCTATGTATGGATGTTGTAAACGAGGCCCCAAGTACAATGGACAGGGCACATTCTCGGCTATTATTATATTGGCGGCAATTGGCGAATCTCTGAAGAGACCTTTGTCGTCGTCAATGAAGCCAGTCCCCGATATGGTGATGAAGGCTCCGGCATATATGGATGCCATCTGCCCGCTTTGGTAGTTCCAGTCCTTCAAGTTATCCTAGATAACACGGTCAGATGTTCGAGGCCTCATTTCAAGATGCGTGGCAAACATAAATAAATCGCAAAGCATCGACTGACCTGGATGATACACAGACAGTCGATCCAAATATATCTCAGACCAATCTCACCGGCCACTTGAATTGCATCACGAAGCAGCTCATATAACGAGCTTCGAGGGACCTGTTTTTGAAACTCGTTGAGATTTGCTTGTTTTAGAGAAGCCGTTTCGGTTTTTGGCCCCCAGCGATGGCTTAATGCTGCAAACTTTGCTTTTGGGAGGTTTTCGATCAAACGCACTTTTGCTTGGCGATGATCTTCTATTTCAAGCATCCGTACCCCTTTAGGTAATAGCATTTCTAATTCATTACCGCATCCAGGATGAGAATGATTCGCTACACAGGCGTTAATCCATCCCTGAATACGCGCCATCGTCTGAGTGCTCCCGGTATTGTCACCTACGGAGCGACGTGTTCCTATGAAGGGATGGGGGTACTGAATGCGAGAATCGCCCTCGTAGACAAAGAAGATTTGACGACTCCAAGAATTCCAGCTACCATCTTTATAGGTTTTTATGTAGTTTTTTTCCCAAGAGATATAACCGCCTAGTTCGTAAGGGGTACTAGAAAACCCACGTGAGCGATAGATAGCCTTGCAGACGGTGCACCCACGCTGAATAGACTTTTGAAAACTTTCGGAGACAACGATGTGCGTGGGGCTGTAACCGTTTGGGTGTTCATCATTTGGTTTGAAAGCCTCATCGAAAGGGGTATCGCCGGGGATGCGTGCAATGTCGTGGGGTAATTTGAAGAGACATGCAACGCATCGGGCCTCCACACTTTGGGGTAGCAGGGGGGCCTTATCGTCGGAAATGGCTCCACGATCTTCAAGCCAGGAGGACATGGTACTGTGTGAAGAATGAAAGAAATCAAAGGTTACTCATTCTTCTCGAGAAATAGGGCAACCAGACAAAGTGGCATTTCAGAGCGGGGATCAAGGAATCCCATATGTACAAAGTTCAAGGCGCGATCAATACCTGGACCCAAGTGGAAACTGCCCGAATAATGCAATACCCGGATTTGCATCAGTGAATACATTTATTTATCAGGTAGTATTCAGATAGCACCTTGTCCCACCTACCCCCATGCTTCCCGATGTCACGTCAGCCCTGCACTGCCACACTTCGTGAGCCATCACAAGGATGGAAGAGCCGTAAGAGAAGCTCCTGATTGAGGATACAGATAAACTGACAATTGCCCCCCCCCGGTAACCTGACAATTGTTCTACTTTTCTCTACCTTTTCCCGTGATCAGAGTGTAGCCAAAAATCTATGGCATACCTTGCTATATAAAACTACTCCTTATATTTTTAATATATATATACCAGAGACCCAAACACTAGATCTAACCCAAACCCTAACTACTAACCCGAACCCTAACTACTAACCCTAATCTACTAACCCTAACCCTAATAGATGTACGGGTGTAAAAAAAGCGTGGTTTGAAAGCGTAGGTTTGTTGTTTCTATTGGTGTGGGTATGCTGTTTCTATTGGGCTACGCGGAGGTGTGTGGAGAAGGTGCACGGAATTGTCAGGTTACCGGGGGGGGGCAATTGTCAGTTTGTCGGATTGCTCCTCCTGATTGGTAGATGGTTATACTCAACTGCATTGTAGTCACTTCTCGGCAAGCTAGTAGCAGTAATATCATTCAAGCCAGAAAATAGTGTCGACGCATTTTGAAGTTAGCCAATTGGAACAATAGGAGATTGCGTTT
Source organism: Astrocystis sublimbata (assembly GCA_022453515.1). NCBI lineage: Eukaryota > Fungi > Ascomycota > Sordariomycetes > Xylariales > Xylariaceae > Astrocystis > Astrocystis sublimbata. The sequence goes on along the minus strand of JAJNNY010000011.1, from coordinate 763,835 downwards.
ATTGAGATGAAAGACCGGTTGGTATTCATATTTCCATATATGTATTTTAATTGATTTGGACTTGCCTTGGCCAGGTCCAGGCAAGAAATACACTATCCATCTTGATCAGGCCATGTAGAGGCGCTTTCCTTGACTTCCCGACAAAAAAGTCATACATTCGTCAGGAATATCTACATCCACAAAGATCCCAATCACTTAAATCAGCCAAGTTCCTGTTAAATCATGAAGACACACACCACATTGCAAATCTTGTGCTGCCGTGCTGCAGCTTCCTTGTTACCGAGGTAGCATCCCGACCTCTGTTGGTCAGCCATCTCCCTTGTAAAGATTATGGCATGTGGTTGGTACACCCTCTCTAATGAGAAACCACTATCTGTCCTCGCCTCAGAAATTGGGTTTCCCTGTTCCAAGATTCGGACCTTGATTGGATTTATGAATTGGTCATAGGAAAAACCTTCATTCGGCTCAGTTGTGCCTCCTTCACTAAAAGAAAGAGGCGCAGCCGATGAGTCCCTAAGCCCTCATAATTCACCGATTTTCAGCCGCTGACTAGCGCGTGGGTGATGTTGCAGTGAGCCCAAATAAGCGAGAGGGGTGGGCAAGTGTATTGCCCAGGGGTGCGACAATTGGAGGGGAAAGCGACATGGCAAGTTCTTGCGATCCGGTGGAGCAGGCTGTAATATCACAGTGGTTTGACTGCGTACTATTGAATTGACAGCCAAAATATCAATACATCCCAGAGTGGATGATCATCGAGTCTCTGAATGGCCATACTATCTGAACTACCTTAGGGTATGATATGCACTTCCCTAGTATGATAAAGCCAATCAGGTGTATACGGTTATTTTCCGATAGAAGAGGCGTAATATTATCCGGTTTGAGGTAGCTTCGCATTAAAATAGAGGCAACGGCCTTTCTTGCGCTGTTACTGAGCCCAACATGTACTGATATTAGGATCTTTCAGCTTTTGCTTACTCGGTTGACTGATAAGCTCATTTGTAATGACATGTAAATGCCGTTATACACAGTTAAGATCTTCTAATCAGTGAGTGCATCGCCTCTTTTCAAATGATAAGTTGCATGTTATGTATCATAAGCCTTGTCTCTAATAACCTATCGGAATACACACGTTTTAAGCGGCAACCACCTTTGCCACACAATAGATATGAAGTTTAATTATACTATTTCCTTTAGTTGTAGACGTTTACTAGGCTTAAAAAGAAACTTGGGGTTATCTTTACGTGTTCGCGAGCCAGAAAACATTATGAACACTAAATATATCTTTTGTGTAGGTATCATTACCTTTTTACTACCTAACATCCGCCTTAAACACAACAGCTTATCTTCAAGCTGTTACTCTGTTCAGGACCGCGACGGTCGACGGTGCCTATATTACCAGATTGGGATCTTATATCGCATCTTCGTCAGCTTCAAGAATGAAACCAGTTCAATTGTGGTAGTTGCAATTGGACATATGCAGATCACCATACAGTGAAATGATAGGGTGTGGTAAAGCTGCGTCGCCTTTCTGCTCGCATATGCAATGCAACCATTTTCAGCTTGCATCTTCGCGGCGGTGCAAAAGCCTACGCTCAAACGAGCACCATAATAAGGATCAACTGCCTTTTATGGAAATTGCAAGCCGTTCAATGTATTATCAAGTTTCCTTGTCAAGGTATTGTGTTGCTTCGCACTTCACATGGAAACCCGAGAATTTCCCCTGACAGAAGCCCAATACCGATTGAACAAACCCCGTTCTGATTTGCAAGGTGTCCAAGTGCTGCCAAAGTTCGGGTCGCATGTGGAAATATATGTGCCCATTCTATCATCCCGATGATAAATTGAGGATTTCAAGACCGGTGAGTCGTTCACTCGCCCTGTATACTCAGTTGGGATTGGTAGAAGGCTGACACCTTCATATTTAAATAACACACCTCTTCTCACTCTCTGTCACATTTCTCAATCCAATACACCCACACTCCTTGTTAGTAAATCTGCATCTTCGTACACCTATTTCCAGTCTCCTGTCATGGCCTATAACTACGACACAATCGAGGAGAACCAATTTCGCATTGCTCGTTTCTCTACTAGTCATGGAAGGATTTATGTCAAGATTACTGTTGAGAATATCAATGTTGATACTCCTAGGTATCACGCTCTATCATGGCATTGGGGCGACCAAAGCCCTTCAAGAAGGAGGATAATTTACGTTGCATTGCCCAGGCGGCAGATGAACGGCAGTGAAGTTCCAAACCATCAAGTACCAGGGGTAAATGCTGATGTTGGGAGCATTGTGGAAATGACAGTATCAGAGAATCTGCTATTGGGATTGGAGAAGCTCTGTCAACTTTCTTTTTTCGAACCTCTTCCTCTATGGGTCGACCAGATTTGCATCAATCAAGGAGATCTTGATGAAAAAGTCCGCCAAATTGCAATGATGACCCAAATCTATCAGAAAGCTCACACAGTCCATGTATGGCTTGGGAAACCAGGACATCCAGCGATAGCTAGTGTGGAAGACGACTTTACAGATAGAGAACTAGAGATGGCAGTCAAAAGCATCGAACTCCTTGGGGACCTGGACAACAAGAACCATTTAGGTAGTGTGGATATGGGCATGCGTTATAAGGCCACCATTCACAGTCTGGATCCTTTGTTCAAACTATTAAAACGCGGCTGGTTCGGTCGTCGCTGGATTATACAGGCAAGGGCCCCTAATAGCTAGAAACAACTAATATAGCAGAGAACGATTGTTAATAATGTTATAGGAAGTTGGGGTAGCACGCAGTGTCACCGTACATTGCGGCGGCAAAGACTTCAGTTGGGAGCAACTCACCCACGCTGTAGCGTTACTGGAGATGATTGGTCGAGATGGTTCGATTGACCGGATGTTCAAGCTCCAGCCCGATACATGTCACGTTTCTACGTATGCGGGCAATATCTCTGCCCTCCCAGCATACCGCCTTATTCAGAATGTTTCCGGTTTATATCGGGACCTAAAGAGCGGTGAAAGGTCCGAGCAGTACTCCCTCGAACAGCTTGTCTGCTTTCTTGCTATATTTCAGTGCTCAGACCCCAAGGATGTCATTTATTCTGTGCTAGGCATCGCTTCCGACGTACGGCCAGTCCCATCTCGCACACTGTCGGCTTCAACTAGCTCTCCTCAAGCTCAACTAGCTCTCCTCAAGCTCTACAGGTCTCTCCTCAAGCTGGCGAAGGTGCACGTGCAAACTTTCCTGTTATGTCTGCTGAAGTGACGGCACTTGAGGTCTACAAACATTTTGTTAAACACGCAGTAACAAGATCCGGATCACTGGACATTCTTTGCAGACCGTGGGCCCCAGATAGACTACGAATCGACACAACACTGCCATCTTGGATTTTGGATGTATCTCGAAAACCGTTTCAAGCAACTACACGCGGTAGAATGGTCCGTTTTAATCCGGACCCTTTCGTAGGACCCGCCATCAGTAGAGGAAGTTTCTATTCGGCTTCAGGGCGTCTCAAACACGACAAAGAGAAAGAGTTGTTCGATATAGCAAACCCTCAATCAGAAGAGATTACAGTGGAAGGCTTCAAATTAGCTACATTGGACAAAACCTGGGATGCAGCCGTGCACGGAAGCATTCATGCTTCATGGCTAAAAGATGCAAACTGGATGGATGCCAAGGACCCACCGCCAGATGAGCTCTGGCGAACACTAGTGGCGGACCGTACTGGCCTTGGATTTGATCCTGAACCGTCATGGCCGTCAACGATTCAAAGAGCCGCACTTGAGATGGGGATTGAATATGGAATTAATACAACCCACTTCATCCACGAGAAGGACAACACGGTCTATTTCGATATTTTCCTTCGTGTACAGGCTGTTGTCTGGAATCGCAGAATGATACGTGCGAAGTTGATTGCCCAGAGGTCTGACGTCGGGGATCCTCTAGGGTTAGTGCCAGCTTGGACTGAACCCGGTGATATCATATACATTGTGAAAGGCTGCAGTGTGCCGCTTGTTCTTCGAGAACGGGGGACAGAGAACGCCTTTGAACTTATAGGGGAATGCTATGTCCATAATATGATGGACGGAAGAGCAGTATCAGGAACTCCCAGCTGGGAGAGGGTTACGATCGTATAATTACGTGTCGGCCAGTCTATCACTGAACAAAGTCATTCAAGGCAGGCTGCATTGGGGTTGAAGCAAATGATAATTATTGGTCAATTGAAAATCGATAGGAGTTTGCGTTCATTGGAATGAAGTGTAGAGCCTCTTAATTATGTGACCTATTGGCAATAAGGTGAAGTAATCGTAAGTAAGTCCTATATAAACGACCGAGTGGTATGTGAATTGTGTCCTTCTTTCAAAGTATGCCGCTTGATACCTACTTAGGTGTATATCACAACGCATGTAGGTGACGAATGCTTCCAATCACTCCTTGCTCTCTACCGATCCGAGCCCCCCCAGCCCAGCCAACACCTCACAAGCCCGCGCCCACGAGTCATCGCCTTGATACATCTGGCTCTTCAAGTACGCAAGCGACATCCTCTGCACAAAGCCGAGCATCTCAGGGCTCTCATCCTGCGTCTCCTTCGCGTCCCACCCACTGATACCGCCAAAGCCGTGTTTCCCACCCTTGACCCTCAGCAAATCCTTCTTCCCCGGGCCCAGCGTATACGCGTCCCAATGCCAGTCCGCGCCGCGGGTCGTGAGGTGCGGGCTGACGTCGTCCTCGCCGCCAATGACCAGGGCCGGGGTGTGCATGGCGCTGAAGTCCGGGTTGTACGAAGGGAGCATCTTGCGGCCGTTCTCCGACATGTCAGCACCACCATTCCCGATGCCGCCGATGATGATGCCCGCTTTGATGCGTTTGTCCAGGGGACCGTAGACCGTGCCGTCGGCGGGGGTAGTATTCGTCGCGCCCAAGAGGAGACTTGTCGTGAACGAGCCGAATGAGTGGCCGAAACACGCTATCCTGCTTCGATCAAGACGGCCTTTGAGGCCCGGCACCGTCGACTCGATGTCATTGAGGTGATCCAGAATATTGATCATGTCCTTGGGGCGCGATTTCCAGTACATCTCGTCACCTGGCGGAGCGGGTGGGAGGCTGAGGGCTTTGGAGTTGAGGTGCGTAGGCTGCAGCACGACGAAGCCGTGCTTGGCCCAGAACTCCGCAAGAGGCGCGTACCCCTCGAGAGACGACAGCCAGTTGCTCAGGCCGTGGCCGTGCGAGAGCAGAATGATGGGCAGCGCATCGCCCGTCGCGGGTGCTGTCACGCGGAGTTGCAGCTCGGCGGGACGGCCTGGGCTGGGGATGATTACGGGTGTGAATGAGATGATGGGTGAGGAAGGTCCGAGAGGAAACTGGGCGGCTGCGCCGAGGAGGGCGTGTTCGGTGGCCATCGTGTTGATAGTGTTGACGGTAGGTAAAGATGAGTTTACTACAGCTGATGCGATACTTATAAGGCAATGCTTTGAAGTGAGTTGTTATGTGAATATTGATCAAGATTTCTTCCGGGTACACATTTATTTATATACATCACTCACCCTTTCCAGACTCTCGGACTTACCCAGCGAGCTAGATGCCTCTGGCTTCGATACTTCTCATCATGACGGCAATAGGACTTTCAGATGGCCGAGCTATGGACTTGACGTAGATCCAGGGAGTCCCGCTCTTGTGCTCTTGTGGACATCCAAGGTTCTCGCTTCCATACCAGCCAATGCGTGGTGGCGCCGGGGACTGGTGTTGAAAGATTGAATACGCGTATTGCGGAATTCTGGTCTAATTAAGAGTGTGGGGTTGGCAAAGGGTCTCGGACTAATCCATGATTAGTTTAGTAGCCCTTGGCGCAATCCGGAGGTTCATCGCCCCTCGGACTTTTCAGTCTACTATCGCCGGTGGTTTCCCGTACTGGAGTACGTAGTTCACACAAGCAGAGGAAAGCTATCATTGAGATTAGATAGATTCTATAGGATCTGAGTCTGGAAGAATGAGAAGGTGGAAGCGAGTGAAATAGAGTTAGTTTCTCTATCAGGATGATTATTCCCTAACCTATGTGACTCTGCTTAGGCTAGGTTCAACTAGGCCTAGGCGTCTTAGATAGCCGTCACACAGTAACTCGTGCACGGACAAGCAGCCACATTACCGTCGATGAAACTGGGTGTTCACTGTATAGTTGTGTTGATAAACAGAACTCTTCTTGGGAAGAACTGGAGTGATCGCATCGGATCGTTATGGTATTTACAAATTCATTAACTTGCAGATGTGAGAACGTTATGACGGACAATCTCAATCCACCCACCGCCAAGCTTCTGCCGATACAAAATACTGTACAGCCCGACGTAGACGACGACCAGTAAGCCGCTCAATCCGGAATATGCCGTGAAGAACCACTTGGCCGTATCCCATGCGCTCTGGGCGTTTTTCAGCATGCCCATGAGAAAAATGACTAGTAGCACAACACCAAAGACGCCGCCAATGAGCAGCTTAGTGGCAGCGCCGAAGTGCTTTAGGAATTTCCCCGGTAACCCACTGAACTGCCATCGCTTCCCGTAGTCGACGATGGAGAACGGGCCGCTGAACTGCTTTGGCAGCAAGCCCGACCCTTTCATGTGCAGCCAGAACACCAACCGAATGGCGTAGACAATGAACAGCGTACCGGTCGAGAGCACGACGAACAGCCCAAAAAAGTCGAACAGTAGGTTTGTTCCGACGAGACGTGCCGAGTCCTCATCCAGTCTTCGGTCGTGGGCGATGTCTTTGAAGGGAGATTGCATCCCCAGCAGGGAGGCCGAGAGCGACAAGGGCAGGTAGAAGGATGCGAGTATCGTCAAGATTCTGATTGATTTGGCTTCTCGGATGGCATGCCTCTTGGTAAGGTAGTCCAGCTGCCGGTTCAGAGCGTCCAAGGCTCTTTTAGCATTGTTGCGACGCTCCGAGCACAGGCCTTTCAGCACCCGTATGCGTATCGTGCAATCTCTACGTCTCTTATGGTCTCCTTCGTCAGCCGGCTTTGAATTCGAGCGCTTGTTAGAGTCCAGCATCGAGATGATATACTCAATCGAATCTACCAAGTTATCAATGCTTCGAAGGATGCCTTCAGCGTCCTCAATTTCCTTGAAGGCCTCCTTGCTTCTCGCGGATAGGCGAGGTTCGAAGAGACCCAACGGAACTTGAAGGTGGGGGTTCTTGGTAAGCGAAAGATTCAAGACTTCTCTCTTTTTCTCTTTCTCTTGGCTCACTTGGGCGTAGATGAGCTTTTCGTAGTAGTCAACGGGCTGCAGGTAGATAGAGGCAACGAAGAAGTCCAGGACTAAGAGTTGTGCAAACCGCTCGAGAGACCCAGTCGAGAACGAGGTCCAACTAGTGCCGGCCTCTATGCTCGAGAAGCTGCGTGGGTTGTCAAATGAATCGCCATTACCCGCCATGCTCATGCGGAAGCTCTGCCTGGACCAAACATCGTTCACCGTGACAACTAAAGTTTCGTTAGGGACGAGAAACAAACCAGCCGGGGCGCGGACTTACCTAACAATCGATTGTCTTCATCTTGCGCACAGGTCAAGTACGAGTCTCTTGGATGGAGGTCAAAATCTAGAGGATCCTGCTGCAGGCTCGTGCGGTTGACTAGGCGGTAGAAATGTGTCTTGCCGCTGCCCAGGCTCTGAGACCACTGAGAGGATATGCTGCCGATATCATTCACGAGAAGCGGATCATTGAGCCATCGGAAGGTGCGCCGCGGGTCGAATCGCTGCGTATACGTCTCTCTCAGAAACTGCATCAGACCTTCTCTAGCTTCTCGTGTTTTCCCCGGGCCCCTCGTATCCCTTAAGCCAGTGATGAGAAAGTCGGAATGGACAGTGACATCCAAGATCCTAGCCTTACCACTAGCGTGAGGTGGTAAGATTTTTATCTGCTTATAGATGTCTTCGCTCGAGCTGAACTTTCTCAGTATCTCCGGTTTGGTTCCGTCAAATGACGCATCAATGATTTGCAGGAAGACGGATTCTTGCGATAGGTATTTGCAAGCCAGTTCAGGATCACCCGTGGCCCCTACAATTCCTGCTGCGGCATGCCCTCCATGGCTACTGTTAATTGAAGACAGACTTGACATGATTCTGAATGATGCCGAATGAGAAGCAAAGATGCTCGGCAGAAGTTGGAGGATGGTAGCTCGGCTTTTACCTTTCTTTGAAGCATTGTGATAGCCACCTCCTCTTTACAGTCCAAAAGTCCAGACTTCGTAGAGCTGGGGAAACCGCGTTCTAAATTTAAATGTTTGCTATCTGTTGGCCAATCATGAATGTCTCCATGTCAGCCCACACAGCCATCGAATGTTTCGACATGCAAGAGGTTTGCATTCAGCGCGTGATGCACTGACTTACAAGTGTGCGCGCACCCTTCCATTCTGAGGGCCTTTACCGCCAAGCTAAAGTATCAGACTGTAAGCAAGGCTCTGTGGTCTGTCCAGGATGTTGGGGGCGAGATCCAATAGCCAATACATCTGTCAATAGCTGACAGGGTGGTAACAAAAGCTAGGCCCTGATAGGTTCCAGTTGCCGGAAGGATCAATGTGCAGAAGCAAGTAAGAAATAAACCCCAGCAGGAATGTCAAGGTGGTTGCAAGCAAACCTACGTTAGTATGCATAATATCCTTGTATCGAAGTCGAGTCTTAGGGAGCAAGACATCAACAAAGGCGTGCATTACAGCACACGGAGGTTTGTTCTGATCAACTAGCGCACATGGGAACCATCATAGCAGCACTGCGCTTCGCCTAACTTGAGTAAGCAGTACCAGATAAAGCCGAAGTATTCGGGCTAGAGGAGAGGGAGGACATTAGCCTTGCTTCGCTTTCTTTGATTAACCTAGTGAATGGTACTCTTTGGGGCAACCTAGTGAATGATACTCTTTGAGCCAAGCTAGTGAATGGTATCTTGATAGACGCCGTACACTAGAGCGGCAGCCGGGAAGCTTGCAAAACCTTGAACAATGTCATAGTTTCCTTACTTGTCACATATGAAAGTGCGCATACAATTTTCGATAACAAGAAATTTATGCGTCGCAAGCGCGATTACATGGAAATCATCGGGAAAGTCTCAGTCATCGTATGAGAACGCTTTAAATTCAGACGAGTATCTAAATCATATAGTCCCAACTCCTTTCCCTTGCGACTAGTATGAGCAACATTGCAATGCATGTGTGCAAGCACGCCCACATGTACATTCATGAGTGGAACTTCATCACCCAATATAAAACTTGACAAGATCCCAAACGCGCTCTCCCCTGTTTATATATGTATACATCATCTGTCCACAACTGAGTTCAGACATTGAAGCACGGATAGTGATGAGCTCGGTATTAAAGCTGAGCTGAGTGCCTCATTTTGGTGGATCCAGAGTCTAATTCTGGATGACGTCCATCAATGCTTGAACATCGTCCAATGCCATGTTGGGGAAATCGTTTTGGTCCAGAGAGGGATGGACATCTTCCATATGATCAACTAGCGCCTCACTGCTCTCAACGTTGGGAAGAGAGACAGTGGCCATGTGATCGGGAAGTAGCTGGGCACCATTCGGAACGGGCACCGGTGAAAGCCATGCTTGCTCCACGTTGTTTTGAATTGGCGTGCCCGTCAGGGCAGGTGAGAGCCATGCATTATTCGCAGGCGGCGCCAATGGGAGCAATGCCTCATGATGCGCCACGTTATGCTGAGCAGGAGTGGGCAGCTGGACAGGCGGGGTCTGGGTACTAAACGAGGGGGGCGCCATTGGGCTTTGTGTAGATCGCCGAGAACTTGGCTTGGCCCGACGTGGATGCTTTGTCACTTTGCCCCCGTTTTGTAGCTTCGACAGGGCTTGACGATCCCTGGTATAGTCGGGGAAGCGCGTGTTAAAGCGATCATGGTCTTCCCTTCCTGCTCTGAGCCAAGGAGCCTGTTCTTCAGGGGACATAGACCTCCACCTATCGCCGCTTCGTTTAGCTAGAAAACGGTTTGTCAGAATATCTGTATTTAGGCTCTGCACTCAGTCAATGTAACTTACAGATGTCAGAGTTGCTCAGTGCAGGGAACTCCCGCTGGAGCTCTGGCGTAAGTGCCTTTCGAAAGCGGAAGTAGGCATTGCATGGTGCTTTGTTACCACCATACTTTTCTCGAAAGCGCACTTCCTCGATCTCGGCAGGTGACGTTTCTTCCGCGATAGAAGTGTCATCTTCACTGCCAATACTGCCGCCATTCACATTATGGCTTCCCTCAATCTCGTTGCTGGGCTCCTAGCCCTCGACCAACTGGATTCGAGGGGCCATGTAAATGTTGTCGGGCTGTGTATTGAGGAAGTGATCGATTTGTCTGATATGCTCTTCATCCTGTTCGGTCCGACCTGGCTGCAGGACCATGAGGTCCGAGTACGGTTGCCAGGTAATGGTCCCGTTTGTTTCTTTTTCTATGTCGGATGAATGTCCAAGATATACTCTCATTGAACTATCTTCATTATAGAAATCGACATCGCGACCGAGGAGTTGACTACAGATGACGGGATTAGGAACGCCAGTTGTGAACAACATCCTCAATCACTGTCTTAATACCACCCGCAGATGAGACTTACCCTGCCCACTGTCGAAAATATGCCTGACCCAGCGGATTGAGATTGTCATACGTCGCGCGGGTCAGCTTGATCGTGTGCACCCATTGCGTGATCTGGATGGACGCATCGCTCCATCGAGCGGTCAATTGTTGAAGGTCGAGTTGATGGTCGAACTGAATGGTCGCCATTTTGAAGAAAGGATAGAAGAGACTGGCGGTCAACGGTCAGTGGGTGTCAGGCGTATGTTATACGTCATCTTTTGTTCGTTCTACCAGGATCAGGGAACTTACTGATTTGTGGTTGTTATGTGGTGATGAAAGTTTATCGAGGCAAGAAGCCAAGACAGTCTGTCAGAGAGACGGTGGTCGTCGAGATGGATCTCGAAGAAAGGACAGGTTGACCTTCACGCAATGACAGGTGAAGAGCGAGATTGTAGTTGTTCAGATGCGCATGCCACGATGGGTAGCGAAAGACCACGATGGTTAACCAGAAGGTAAACGTTGAACGATGGTCAGGAAGTGTGAAGTTTTCTCAAGTTATATATTGTGAGAAAAGGTTGTAGAAGGAAGTGGAGGAAATGAAATATGAAGGTCAGAGATGCAGATATATGTAGGCAAACGGTTGCCATGTGGTGGTTGCCCGGTAGAGCTGCAAATCTCGTGACTTCACTGTAGAGTCACTAACCTTAAATTCGCAGTGGCCTATTAGAGTTGGGCTTCCCAGTAGAGTTGCTGTTGGGAGGTTGGGAGTGTTCGACGCGTCTCAACGCGGCCAGTCGAGATATGAAAATTTCTCCCATATGAGCGTAGAATATGGCATTGGATGTAAGTAGAGCACTAACATCACAACACTCGCTCACAAGATAAAAAGAACAGAACATTGTCAACCCGATAACATGGCTATCTGTAGATTTTTATCTATAGAACCATGGTAGGCAATATGTTAACGTAGCAAGTATTTGTTAACGCCACAACTGCTTGATGGAAACGTGTAGCCGCAATTATTTGTTGATACAAAAATGCCCAACAAGATTCCGTCACAAACGCACACTCACTTGTTTGGGAATGGAGTCTACCCAACAAGCAATGGGCAATGTTTGAGGTGAAAACACGTCATCTTACATGTCGATGTCACTAGCAGAAGCTCCTATCACAAACGTGTCCCCTCATAGCCTGCTGTATATAATACTGCCGTTGCTCGTTGGGACACGCTAGAAAAATCCCCAACCTTCCTTTCCGTCTGACAGCTGGCCAGCCAGCGTGTCTACACGCGTAACGCTACTCTTTGGTGCGGCAGTATTCACTAATTCGGAAACTCTCATCTTAGGTCTCGTCATTAGTAACTTGGGGCAACGACACCATGTTTCAAAGCTCGCTACGGGCCATCACCAACCCTGATGTCTCTAAGAGGTCGTGATGTATGACCTCATCACTTCCAAAGAGAGAGCTCTATAGGCCATGGATAAGCCCAAACAGGTCTTCTAGGTTAATACGAGTGTCCAATATCAAGTTTATTTCTGAGGTGGTTACGAACACTATGATGTGGGCAACCGGCGACGGCTGTGTTCTAGTGTAGGTGACTCGCCGACCAACACCAACCTTGACGCGTGATAGCTCCGTTGACTGGTTGCCCGCGAGCTTCTAAGCTCTCACCGCCTTTGATTTTTAGTGTAAACATTGATATCAGCTGATGGCACTGCAGTGAAGAGTTACAGTGGTTGGGGATAATTTCTATTGGTGACTGCCTACTTAAACCCGTCCTCAATTCGACAACGGATGCTCTACGGGGCAACCACCACATGGCAACGAAAATTCATTCACTCATATATATACCTCCGCCTCCCAACTTTTGATTTCCGTCCCATCTACCACTTCTCCATCTTCTCCCATCACTCCAGAATAACCATTCTTGCACACTACATAGTCTTCACTAACGCCTACTCTAAGAGTCTTCGATCGTTGCAAAGCCTTCATCAGCGTGTCAACCCAGACTTGTAGTTCATCACACACACCACTGTAACTAGTCGGCAGATCCGGCAGATCATACTGTCTCTTTCTCAACACGAAGTCATCCCTTCGATCATTGATCCCAAAATATCACGACAACTGTTACCAGTCGGTCAGTAACCGTGCCTCTTTATCCCGAGGGCTACTACTGACTATCGACGACCAGCCTCCCCATTCCTCCAAGATGGCATCGACTCAGCTTACCCATGACATTCTCGTCACTCTCTGGAATGAAGCATCATCCCAAGTTACAGACTTCGCCCGCACGATCAAAATGTCGCGAACACACTATAACATGCTAAATATCGATGGCCAGAGCTACTTCCGTCAGCGCGCTCGGTAAGTATCAATCTCCCAGACTAACGAAATAGCAGTTGAACATGACGATGCTAACTTGAATGCGAATAGTGAGCTCTTATTCACCGATGCCGGTTTCTTCGCAGACGCATCCAACCCAAATAGAGTATACCTTGGTAACTCTGCCGATATCGAGGCGGAGACATTCGGAACGATCAATTGGCCGATCGATTCCGACTACCAGTCCTCCAGCCAGGCGCTTTCAACGACCACATGGACCTCCATGCCCAGCCCGACCAAGGCTAGAAGCCAGTTGGCGGGCTTGGAGGGCTCCAGGTGCCCGTTGATGGTTGCAGTAGTAATGGCAGGGCGACAGTCACCGCCGCGGTTGCCAATGATACAACGTCGGACGAAGACCACGTGACAGTGGCAACCAATGAAGAGACGCTGTTCGAAAATAAGTACGGCGATATGAGGCCGCCCACGAACGGCTTTCCGCGCTTTAGAAAAGCGGAAGCTACTGAAATCCGGGAGAAGAACCCGGGGATCAATGAGAAAGAAATTTGTAAGTGAAGTAGACGAACTACATATCATGTGGTGTGTACATCCCGCTAACCGCGTTCAACCCTAGCAAACATCATCGGCAATATGTGGAAGGGGATGTCCGTACAGGAACAGGCGCCATGGATGTTAGAGGCGAGAGCTGAGAGCAATCGCTTCAAAACAGCCTATCCCGACTATTATAGGGATCGCCTCGCGGTTGGCAAGCGCCCAAGCGGCATTAAGAAGACACATTCCCGACAGCGATCTGCCGCAAAGCCTCAGCCGAGTGCTGAACAGCACCAACCGCAGCTACTTCCAGCTTCGCCCGCCATTCAGAGCTTTGACCAGTCTGCTGGAGTTCCACCGAATGATGCTCTAATGAGCTCTATTGAGAATTTCCAGTACGACTTGGATCCTGACATGGAACAGCGCATACAAGAACTTTTCCCGGTTACCAAGGAACAGTCCACAAGCCTAGCTGCCAACCCGGAAGCTAGCGGGACTGGTTTCATTGACCCGAGACTCCTCGTCATCCCTTCTCCAGGCCCATGGGCGTGAAACCATCGGGAACTATATTCGACCGAGATGTTCGTATTAATGGCATCCTCAATCAAGGATGGAATTAAGTCTCAATGTTTTGCCATTTTATGAAGGCCATTTTAGTATAAGTGAGGTGGACAAGTCGGAAAGCTACTGGAGATCGATGTGATCAAGAATTTTGAGGATTTCGGCAAAGTGTTGCAGAACTGTCGGATGTCGGTATATATATAGTTCCACCATCCGCAATACGAGTTCATTGTGCTAAGAGCTTTGATAGAGAACAAGTTGATTGCTAATTATTGAGAGCCTTGATCGTGATAGAAAAGCATTTATTATATATGATTGAGATGCCGGAGATAATGCATCAGAAATCGAGGGTTTCGCCGTAATATCGATTAACTGCAACTATGACCCTAAATCTTCCTTCGGAATCAACAGGTGACCACCGCGTAATAGCAACGGATTAACCTCGACCTACAAATAGCGCCATCTCCCAGGCGACTCCCACCTTGTTAGGCCAATTTTTCTCAATTCGTTTCTTTACAGCAGAACAGGAACTTCCCACTGAAGCATAATTGAGCCTACTCTGCACACACACACTTAGCAACCACACTACCACACAACGTTTCACCTTTGCCACCATCTCGACTTGTAGCACACAGTCGGCATCCCTTCGCCGCATTCGGCAAACAAAATTTAAACTCTTGCTCACTCACACACAACCTCGACCACACTCCACACTCCACACATCTCATTCTCATCGCAGAACCTCAACCTGTTGCCGCAGGGCACTCACTGCCAGTGCCACCACGCGCCACTCGTCGTGAAGAACTCGTCAGTCAGTCAGTCAACTTGTGTTTCAATCATTCCGCATCTTCGATCACCTCATGTTTCTGCACCTCATTTCTCCCAGTGCCTTTACCCTCCGCCACAGTCTGCGCATCAGCCAGTTGGTATTTCGCTCATCGCACGACCGATTTACTCAATCGCTTGGCAATTTCTCATTCCATTGCGCATTTCGCGCCTTCGCTCATCGCATGATCGTAAGGCAACCTTGGGATTGCTAACACACACTAACAGCACAGCCTAGCAATTGACCACTCACCAGTGTCATTGTCGCTGTCACTGTCCGACACATCCAAGCGCAACCAAATGGCAGAATATGTAGCTACGTCCGAGATGGTGTCCGGCATGTGGAGCGACGCGGCGCTGCAAGTGACGCCCTTCGTGCGCACCATCAAGCTGTCGCGGACCAACCACACGTTCCTCGGCCCGGGCGGCCAGGAGTCCTTCCTGCAGTTTGCCTCGTAAGTCAACTCAGCTCAACCAACCAACACCGTAGCCGGAGCTGACGTTGTTACTTCAGCACACTTCTGTCCGGCGAAGCAAACTTCTTCGCAGACGCGTCGAACCCGGAAAGACTGTATCTGGGCCGCCCCGAGGACATCGAGCGTGAGACGCAAGGCATCATCTCCGTGCAGCCCGAATTCGACCTCCCGGTCCTGCAGCCAGGCGCGCGCGACGTCAATCAGCACCAGCACGAGCAGCCAGTGCCTGTCCTCCCTTCCCAGTCCGGTCATGGCTAGCAGCCTGCCGACGGGCTCGGGGGGTCCGAGGCCAGCATGAGTCCTCCTGCTCCTGCTACTCCTGCTGGTGGCCGTGGCCGTGATGGTAGCGAAGACACGCTCGGGGTCAATGATGCGGTTCCCAGCACTCCCGGCAGTGGCATCTTTGATGAGCAGCGACCATCGCCAGCTGTTCCCGGTAGTGGTGGTAGTGGGTTGACGACGCTGGACAACATCGAAGAAGAAGAAGCAGAAGAAGTCTTCCGGGCCAAGTACGGCGACGCCAAGCCACCGCTCAACAGCTATTTCCGCTACCTCAAGGCGGTGATCCCCGAGATCCGGAAGGATCACCCCAACGAGGGCGAGAAGGTCTTGGGTAAGTAAAGTGAAGTAAAGTAAATTCTTCAGCACCCACATCAGCACTCTATTTCTTCAGGAACACTGCCACTTCACTTCACTTCCCCTTTGTTATGCGTGCTATACTAATCACTCACATTCCTTTGTAATTACCAGCCAACATCGCAAAAGACAGATGGCACGCCATGACGCACGCGGAGAAAGAGCCGTGGTCCGCCCCCGCCCTCGCCGAGCTCGCCGCTTTCAAAGAGCAGTACCCCGATTGGCAGCGGGAGCGTCTGGCGCTGACAAAAGCGCGCATCCGCGAAGGCAAACCCAAGAGGCGCCCAAGCTCACAAGCTGCTAAAGACGGTGTTCGAAAACCACGAGGTCGGAAGCCGCGGGCACAGACTCAGACTCAGGCTCAGGTTCAGGTTCAACCCCAACAGCAACCCCGCCTTCCGGAAGCCATGCACGATACTTTCCCTGCCCCCATATTGCCACCCGGTTTCTCCCCAGGCAACAATCACGGGACACCTCTGCCGTTTGGTTTGATCGCTGCTCACCCTACCTCCACCCCACCTGACCCCGGCTCAGCTGCGACTGGAAGCATGCTTCGTGATCCGGAGCCCGTCAGATTTGATCACGTCGAGCAGCGCGCGCCGCGCGGTTCTAGTCCAGGAAGTGGAAGTTTCTGATACTAACACAACAAATACGCATACGATTCCACTTGGACCTAGCACATCACATCACCTTCGCAGTAGTGAACCCCATCCCTTGATGCTGATGGTCCCAGATGATGAGCACTTGCCACTTAGAAGAGGGTTGAACACGTCGCACGCGCTCAATCCACTTCACCTTCTGCGAACAAGGGAGAGAGAAACGCAACCAAATGTCAGAAGAGTGTCACAATGATTGCTTTGCATTGCTCTACCCATGCGCAAAGGGAGAGGTAGTCAGGCGTATAATTCAGCCGCTGGGTTGAGAATGCTGTCCCATTGGACGGGTTGATGATTATTCATGTCTCACCAGCAGCTTTAGCCTTTGTCACACATGTTCCCTGGTTTGAATTGAGTGGTGGCGGTGGACTCGTGGAGGCTTTTGTGCTCAGACTCGAAAGCGGCATGTTTGTCTGTCGCGCGTGTGCTTTGTTCCTTGTTCGGACACGGTAACGTGACAATATATTTGATCCGAGTCAGTTGAACATTACTGAAACACTGTTGACGTTCGTTCAACTCTCTTCGGCTCGATTCAAATGCATGAAAACGGAAAGCTGCAAATTGTAGGTACGTCGCACTAGGTACTGTACATACATATAATTGAAGCAAACAATGTTTTCATTTCGATATCGATTCTTCACAATAAAACAAGACGCGATTGAAAAAATTCATAGTTTAACATTAAGGTTTATGTACAAATTGGTATCTATCGTGCGAACCATCATTAATATGTAACAGGTGAAAGCAAGCATATCGGCCGAGTAATATGTATGTATGTCGAGCTTAGAACTCGAACTCGCCCGGGGTCGGGACGTAGCCGGCAGTGACGCGGTCGAATGAGCGGTGGCCAGTGGCGTTGTAGCCCTCGATATAGGCGGTGCCGAAGTCCTGGACAAAGGTGTTGTAGGTAGACTCGGCCTTGGTGGCGCACATCCAGGAGAAGGTGTCGATGGCGCCCTTCTGGAAGTTGTCCTTGGGCAGCTCAGCAACAATGCTGTCGAACTTGGCGGGGGGGACGATGGGCGGCTGGAAGTTGACGCCGTCGTACCCGATGCTCTCCGTGATCCACATGGTGTCGATGTTCTTGTACTCGTGGATGCCGACGGTGCCGTGCAGCGCAATGCCGTCGAAGACGCGCTCGAGACGGGCCGGGGTCCACGTCGAGGCGCAGTAGGACGGGTGGCTCTTGATGAACTGCACGGCGCCGAGGGCACCGTCGACCTCGAAGCGGCGGTCCTTGCTGACCCAGGGAGAGTCCTTGGACACTGCAGGTTTGTGAGATTAGCTTTGGAACATTTGTGAAGAGTAAGATATAATATTGGGGAGCAACATACTGTCCCAGCCGAGATCGTGGAGGATCGTTCCGATGGCGTGGGCCTCGAGATCGACCGAGGCCTTGAGGGTCTCGTTGGCGTTGATGACAGCGGCACCCAGAAGCCAAGTGCGGGCAGAGTGCCAGTACAGGAAGTCGGGGAACTTCTTGATCAGGGCGTGGGCATCTCGGACCAGCTGCGTGTCGACGACCTCAACACCAGCGAAGGTGGTCATGGGCAGCTTCTTGCCTCCAAAGGACTTGGGAGCGGCCAAGGCTGCAGCGCCGAGGGAGAGAACCGAGAGGATGGTGCTGGTCTTCATTTTGGCTGAGTTGTTGAGATGAGTCGGGATTGATGCAGAGAACCGGGTAGATGCCGCCTGTGATGAGCTTGAGAGGGATGATCCGAGAGTATCCAGATCGATATAACGGCGAGGGCTTCAAAGATCTTTATACTTGGCTGCTCCCCGCCATCATCATATGGAGTGCCACCATTATTCAGAATCAATGTAACTCGGCTTGATGAGTGTTGGGCAGATTCGATTTCGCCTCCGTCAGCAGATCTACACCAGGCCCCATGTTCTCTTCTTCCGTGATTACAATTACTGAGTGAAGTTGTTCATTCGACGATATGGAATTAGTTCCAGGGTGCGCAGGGCATGGGTTTCGACGTATAGGCCCCCAAAAGGGACTCTGGGCCATACGATCACATCCTGGCAACGGGAACTCTAACACGCCGATCCAGCACATAGGCCATCGTACGGCTGCCGTGATAGATAGATTGAACGCAGCAAATTACGGGCGACGAGGTTTGAGGAAACCTAGCCCAGTGCAACGAAGCTGCACTACGACTGTGCGGCGCGATGCCGCGGTAAAGTCCGGGGGTATGCCCTGAATCGTTGGAGTATTCCGTAGATCGTCATTCTCTCGAGTAAATGCTGGAGAAAGCCCGTCGTCCGCGGGGCGTAGCATGACTGAGGAAAATACAATGTCTTGGCTTGCATACCCATTTGGAATGTCGAGTATCTTGGCATCACAAATACAGCCGTGATGCGACGTAAGAAGATGACCTGTCTATGCGACAGCAACACCAATTTGATTGAGTATCCCCTGCTTCCTTGGCCGGCTTTTCAGCACGAACTGTTGACATATACTAGCGGACAGAGTGAAAAGTCAATCTGAGCGTACCGAGGTATGTTGCGATGCGGCTGAAGTCCCGGACAACCTTCAAGCTCCCGTCTTCCGCAAAGGAACGTGCAGAGGAGGTTCCAAGGTTCCATGCCAGAAGGATGCCGTCCATGGCGTAAGCCCTGGGAATGAGACCGGATTACCTCGATAGAACTTTCTTGCGTGCCAAGTGCTTGAGATGAGTAATGATAGTATCTAGCATTAACCATTACTCGACCATCCCGCATGTTGCGCGCGCAACGTTATAATATCCCCAATTCAAGTAATAGATCGACATTCCTAATGCGGTGTTCTTTATTAGGCGATTATTTCGTGCGTGCGTTGCCTCGTGGGTGCATCGGGCATCGTATGTATGCTATCAACGCTGCAGCGTGGAGAAATTGCATGCCACTCGACTGGTAACATCGCACAACGCACCGGCACAACCATCGTGCTGGGTCAAGCCTGGGCTTCGCTTTAGCTTGCATCGTATGTTACGCTAATCTAGGTGAGGCTAGCCTTCACACTACACATGCGCCCATGCGGTTCATGCCGGTCGTTCGTGTACGCCTTTCGTTTAGTAGCGTGGACTTGGTAAAGTCGTGCAGATAAAAATAACCACAAGCTAGGCTGGTCTCGGAAGACGGCCATACTGAATTGCGCAATCCGCAATTCGGACAATATAGTATTACGCGCAACATGCCATTTGAGCTTCATTTCAGTTTGTCTTTTGCTGTCATTTCTGATGCATCTCTCTTGATTGGCTTCGTGAGTGAGCAGTTGATTTGAAAACAATCTTATGCCAAGTTAGCTGATCATAGCTGACAGCCAGGCTTTCCATCAGCAGATGGGTTTCGAGAGTTACTGTTCCCTTATCGATTCGCTACTAGCGTCCCAAAACCGTACGTCGTATTCCGGTTCCTGTCCAGACAGATGATTGGCGGGCGATGCATTGCAAATACATGGGTATAATACTGAGTGTTAAGAACTCGAGGGTAACATTTGACTACACATGCGAGCACATGCTTGAAATGGGAAATGGGACATTCTTGGCTACACGACCGGGAAATTCCAATAGCTGGGGTAGCGGTGGGGGGTTAGTGTAGCTTTACACTAATCTATCTAATCTTCCCGGTTGGAGTGATGGCAGATCCTCGCTAAGCCTTGAACTACTACTTACCTAAGAACAACGACAACTGTCAGAATGAGGTTTGATGCATATGAATTTCCTATGCACATGTACGGCATTTGAACTGAGATGTAACGGTCTCCTTTTATTCTCATATACACACTTCTTTTATTCCATTCAAACGGATGATGCTGCTCATCCACTGCAGTGCTTTCCTGGTTCTTACTTTCCGGCGCTGCATCTTCGTCCCAATTCGCAAACATGAAGTCTTGGCAATTTGATAGCGCTGACCAAAGATAATCATCTCACACAGGCACGACAGGATTCAGGTAAAATATCCAAGGCAAGTGTAGGTGATAAGCTTCATCCTCCTGATGAAAGTGAATACTACTTCCTTGTACTTTCGGTGAGGATTTCGCTTAAACCGCCTCTTCGTAAGTGGCAAGCTAAGCTTTATGCATGGGACTTCTACCATGCTCGTCTTATGAACTTCTCATTCCCCTTTACTCGGTTTTTTCCAATTTGAGCAGTGCGGCACTGGTGGTTTTGCGGACGACGAAGAGTACCTAGGTAGGTAGGTATTGGCTTCATCCGATACAGTCCCGTCGCAGAATGCTAGAGCGCTCGGAAGAAGCAATGTGAGATCTAGATTATTTAGAAGTGCAGACCTCTTTCTGCTCACAGGTGCAACCGGAGGGAAACTGTGAAAATGCCATGCTTCTAAACCGCAAGTATCAGGCTCGCAGCGCAGCCAATGATGAAAACATGCCATTTCCCTCAGCGATACGGGCCGATTCACTTCCACTACATACGAACTAGATAAGATGCAATGCCCCCGACTCGCCCTGTACACTCCGTCTATCTGATGTATTCAAATGTTGACATGCAAGAGTGCGGCGAAGTGCAGTTGTGTCAGTCAATCAATCAGCCAACTTCCGCCACAAGCCGTCCCCGTCGTCCGCCTTTTCCCTCGCCACATCGAAGAAATCAGGACACTCTCTCCCTATCTAATATATCTCGGAGCAGTTTCCTTAGCTCCGTCGGAGCTCGGTGAACTATATTATCGCGTATCGTCAGGCAGTAGGTTAGGTAGCGACCGGAGAGGAGAGTCTGAGCATGCACTCACTCACTCACTCACTCACTCATCGAACCCCAACCTCCGTAAGCTGACTCAAGCAATCCCCTCCCCGTCTACACACGAACGAGCAAATACAATAAGAAAAAGCGCAAAGCTGAAAGCTGAACCCTTCGTAAGATACATGCATACATACATGTATGTAATAGGATGATCTGACAGCTACCTAGGTACCTATCTACCAACCAACCGCCTTCGCATGACATGCGATCGAATCCTACGGCTCCCCCTATCCATGCCTCGCATGCTTCCATGTTCGCTTGTGGAACATCTGCCGCATCTAACATGCTTCGGTCCACAATCTCGCTTGGCGCAAACACGGAAGGTTCCTACGTACGGAGTATGTCTGGAAGTCACCTTCGCCACAACGCAAAGGCACATCACAATCGCAAAGGAGTCTGGCGATCAGGAGGGACATAATGATACGCTGCTCGCCTGTCTCTCTCCTCAATCAATCGTTCGGGTCCAGACTAATGGAAGCATCACCTCCTCATACCCGCTGCTGCAAGCTAAGTACCCTACTAGGTATGTAGAAGATCCGACGCCAAGCTCTCCTGAATCCAAGCCTTCTCAATCATCTACACATGCGCGACCAGCTTGCAGCTCAATAGGTAGGTATCTACTCAATCATGCCCGCAGCCGACTTCCATCACCATACCGCTGTCGACATCAAGGCTACCATCTAGACTGAGCTTGAGCTTGAGCTTGAGCTTGAGCTTGAACCTGCCCTTGCCAAGCACAACAATCTTCTTTCTGCGTACCTACTTTCTATGTAAGCCCTCCTCCAGCTCGTCAGCCTCCCCCACCACCCCAAGCACACCATGGCCTTCCCCAAGTCAGGGCTGCCTTCAATATGAATGCAGACTCGCATCGTGCACGCCCACGCCAAGGACAGTGACTGCCAGCCAAGTCACGGGTACTGTGTGTAGTATTGTGGTAGATAACATGGCGATGCACACACACCTTCACCTCTTCAACCGGTCCTTCACAAGCCGCTACTGGCCGAACTGCGCTATCTTTACGTACATATGTAGGTACGCCACCTTCCCACGTCAGCTCACTTGTCTAGACGAATGCACTTCCTGGCAGGCAATACTCTACCCAATGCCTCACTTCCTAGACCTCATTTTCTGATCTCAGCTTCGCTTCACCCTAGTGATAACCTACATATAGAGACCCAGGTACTACTAAGTGCCCATGCGTTCATCGTCTGACTCTTAGCTAGGAAGAGTCGCACGAAATTATGCCATTGCAGTTGGTTGATGACTTACAAATAAATCATCAGAGTCTCGTTAATCGCTGTCGCTGTCGCGCACCAGCTAGATATATGTACCTACCCGCATCGTCCCTCCACCGTCTCCGTCTGCTGCCCGAGATCTCGGTGAGATCACCATGCAATTGTCACATGGATGCTTACAGTCTCACATTGGGAGTAGGGCTGCACTGGGGTGGTACGCATTGCATGATGTGTCCAGTGTGTTCAACATGACGAGTGTCAACAAATCATTTCTTTCCTGTTGCTGCACCCATCTTGCTAGCAAGCTGACCTCTTCTCTGTGTGATCGTCCTTGCTACCTACTGAATGGTCTGACAAAAATGTTGTTTCCCGGTCCGACAGCCATCCCCTGTCAGGATGGACCGCCATAGTCAAAGACTTCTTCGAAGGGAACGTTTATCTAGCCACCTCCTTAGACTCAAAACCATCGGATTGGTTACGCGTCTGTTTAGAATGGCACTGTTGTGATGGAAGGTATATGAAGTATGAGAAATGTTGTTTTCCGGTCCGACAGCTGTGTATACCTGTCCACTGTCCGGACGGACTGTCAACTAAGCAAAACAACTGTTCTCAGGGGAAACGTTCATCTGGCCACGGACTGTTAACTCATAACCATCGGATTGGTTACGCGTCTGTTTAGAATGGCACTGTTGTGATGGAAGGTATATGAAGTATGACAAAATGTTGTTTTCCGGTCCGACAGCGGTGTATACCTGTCCACTGTCCGGACGGACTGTCAACAAAGTGAAACAACTGTTCTCGGGGGAAACGTTGATCTAGCCACCATAGATTTGAGTCATGGTCATAAGAATAGATCCAAGGCCACGAAAGAATGGCGAGTGTGTAGCTCACTGTGAACGGCAAGCAGGACTATCTCCACAAGAGATGTCCAAGCTTGGCTTGGGTGGGGGATTGGATGGAATGGCACTTGATTGATGTGTGATCAAGCGATGGACGAGATGGAAGGGAACGAACGCAGTGAGCCATGGAGAAGATACAGCAGACGAGGAGATGAGCGGACGAGCAGACGAGTAGATGAGAAGAGAGAAGAGAAGATAGGAGAGGGGAGCGGAATCTTGGGAGAATTTATAGAGACGAGGAGACGAGGGAAACGCTGCATGCCGCCCCGGTGGGACGCTGCTGCCCTTTCATGTCGACATCGTACGTGGTCTCAGAGAGGGTGTCATTGCCTTTCCAGACGGTGCAAATACACGATGACACAATCAATGACGCAAGATCCAGTGTATCTGGGACGAGACCTGCTCAAATCGAAGCTCTGGGCACGACGCTCCTTCTCTGATAGCCGTCGTTGCGCCTCGCAAAGAGGGTGTGACTTCATTTCATCACGGTGAATCATCACAGAAGATAGGCCGCTCTTTTATGCAAGTGCGACGGGTTCTTGACCAGGGCTGCCAACGAAGGCTGTGTCGGAGCAGACAGCCACCTGCAGGGTGTTGGTTAGATGGGAAGCATCAACACAGGCATGGCGGAAGCAAGATTGCCGTGTCGGGCGTGCACTGCTCATCTGAGGAGGAAGGAGGCCACTCGCAATGTCCTGTTTGTTGTTTGCCATTGGCATACTGCGCAAGAGACACAACGCATCCATCGTCACAACCACTGACGTAACACGAAGACCTTCCTTCTTCCCTTCTCTCCTTCCTTCCCTCTCAGCAAATCTGGAAACACTCAAGTCAAATGGATACCACTGTTGGGACAAGACTATCGCGGTATGTCTGTGTTCCGTCATGTGAAAAGTCAGTAGACATATGTAGAATCTGGGACAGGCAGGCACCGGGCAGGTCAGATAGGTATGATACGTCTAGGTAGGTAGATTCCATTCAATGAGATGAAGTATGAAGGTCGTGTGTGCCAAACGTCACCACCTACACCTGCACCTACATCACCATCACCATCGTCATCATCAGCATCATCACCTGAGCATATACCGGTACACTTGCTTAAGCCAATCTCTGGGAACTTGCAGCTTTCCCAAATCTCCTAGGTAGATAGGTGAGAGCTGAGGAACAGGTGACATGAAACCAACTCCTGCTGCGTTGTAGGTTCCCGTCCCGTCTCCTCCAAAAGATGGCGAGTTAGGTAGGCAGATTCAGCAGCAGCGATACAAGGACAGGAAAGCTCAAGCACATACCTAACCTCATCATCTCAATCGCAACCGGCGAGGGTCCATGAACTGTCAGTTGAGGTTGGCTGGCAATAGGTAGACACAGGTACGTAGGTCCATACTTTAGGTAGTTCCACCACGCCGTGACTCAAACATGGGGCAGTTCGCGACAGTGATGCAGAGGTGTAGACAGTGGGATAAGGAGTTGACGCGTGTATCACACGATAGGTAGAACAGAACAGAAGAGAACAATATGTCCGATGTCTATGCGAATATCCTTAATCTCCATCCCACAATCACTGCATCGAACACTAGGAGTATCATGTATGTCAGGTCAAACCAGCGACGCCTACGGATACGAACCGCACAACCCATCCAACCACCTCAGCCGCACATCTACACATCTACACATCCCGACCAAAAGGCACCATTCATTAAGGTATCAAAAAAACATCATGACTTCTCTACCTTACCTTACTTCCACCCCCCTCCCCCCCTTCCAACCTCCTCACCCCATCCCCCCTACAAAAGACAAACAACGCCTCATCCTTCCCCGGAAAGCTCAGCAGCGGGACCTGCACAACCTTCGTCCACTCCCCCCTTTCCCTTTCCATGAACTGATCCATAGTCATGCCCCTAAACCCCGTATACCCATTCCCATTCTGCGTGCCCACAACCGCGACGGTATCGCCCAGATACGCATCCAACATGCCCCTCGTGAACCCCCCCTCCTTCCCACCCGCAACGCCCCCGCCCACAATCGGATACACGAGCAGCAGCACCGCGTCCCTCGCGCCATTGCGCCCCTCTCTCAGATACGCCGCGCCGTCCGTAATAATGGTATCATCGACCCAGTTCGTGCGCCAAGACGACTGCGCGCTATCAACAGGCGTTACTTTCGGCAGCTCCCCCTCCCCCTTCTTCCCCTTTCCCTTGTTTCCATCCCCCGCATGAAAAACATAATGCTCCCTCAACATCCTCGTCCAGTACCCATTCCCGCTCCCCACATCAACAATCTCCCTGCCGGCCGCAACGACCCTCAGGATCTCCAGGGCCTCGTAGCTCGGACACACGCATCCAAAATGGTGCATCAGCACGGGCAAAACCTGATGTCCACCACCCCTACCTCTCTCCGAGCTCTCACACGGCCCACACCACTCCAAATTCCCACACGCCCAGCCCAGAAACGTCAGATACGGATTCGCAGGCGGGCGTCTCCCTCCACCTTCACCTTCACTTTTACCCTTACCCCCTACGCCTTTAACACCATTCCTAGCCAGCGTCCCCAAAGCCGGATGTAAATACCGCTTCGCCTTCAAGTAAGCGCCTGTTTCGCGGCGGAGGGATGCTTTTTTCGCATTCGACGCAAAGTTCTTGAGTGCCGTCGCCGCGTTGTTGGTGGGTTGGAAAATGGCCAGGTACGCGTCTATGTCGGGCCGGGGCGGTGGAGGTAGGACGGGAGGCGGTGCTTGCTTTTGTGCTTGCGGTTGTGGTTGTTGTGTCGCTTGTGGTATCGACTGTGACTGTGACTGTGACTGTACTTCGGCTTTCGACCCAGATTCCAACGCGCTCGGCTTTACGTTCGTGTTCGTGCTCGTCGAATTCGAAGTAGAACCAGTAACATCCTTAGGCTCGTGCTCGTGCTCGTGCTCGCGCTCGCCGTAGTACCAATTATGCAACCCATGCGCGCCGCCCATCGTGACCGCCTGCTGCACCTGGGCCAGCGTGACGGCGACCATGGCGTGGTAGACGTACGTGTCGGTTCTGGGCAGCGCGAACGAGGTCAGGATGGCGGATCGCAGGTCATCTTTCGCCAGCTGCGCTTCGGCGCGAGCGTGTAGTTCGGTGTCGGCAAGGTAGGAATCCGGGGTCCACGACCGCGAGCCTTCGCAGTACACAACCTTGCCCGGAGCCATTGTATGTACAGTAGACTGCTAAAACAGCCTTACCAATGTCAGAATGTTAAAAGATAGACGCAGGCGACATTGAGAGCGTGTTGTCGTCGCCTGGTTTCTAGAATGATCAGACACTAGTTGCGCGTAAACACTAACTTGGTGCAGTAAATGACGACATGACGTTAGTAACAACGACGGTCGGCGATGGTGGGGTTCGCGATCTGCCAGATGACGATCCCCCACCATGGCGCACTGCCCCACCATCATCAGGTCGCGTCTTTGCTTAGCAAAGTGTGACGAGAGATGTCTAGGATATGCACAGAGATAAGACGCGCCTACAAGAATTCAAACAACGCAAGAGATTTATTGAGTGCGGGCGACCCGACTACGAGAATTATCTGCAACCCTCCATTCCATTCATTGTCTCGTTGATGCTACCTTTCCCTTTCCCCTTTCCCTTTTGATTCCTCGTCCCTTGTTTTGTCAATTAGATATACCCCGGTGTAGAAAGGTTCCGCCACATTCGCGCCCTCACATCCTCAGCTACCATCCATGTTTGGACCACATGTGTGGAGGCAGGACAGAGTCGCGGTCGCGGCCCTGAGGCGACGGTGAAGCACGGGTAGAAGTCATAGGCTTGCTTGGATCCAGCTGTGTGTCACCACTGCTTTGCCAGTCATTGAAAATCTTGGTTTGCATTTTCTTCTTGTCGGGTTCATCATCGACGTGACGCTGCATGGTATTGCCCGATCGTTTGTTGTCGGCAAGACCACCATGACCATTGCGCCGGCCGTAATCCATCTCACACCTCGGAGGCGTATCATCATCAATCACGATTGGTGGAGTTTCACGCACCTCGTGCCATTTCTGATAGTCGGATAGGGGACTTGCTGCAACTTTCTCCTTGTCTGGCGCAGTGAAGCTGTTGGGCGCATCAAAGCTATCACGCTGCACAACATTACCGGATGGTTTGGTGTCGACACCATCATGGCAATCATGGCTTTGGTAAAGCTTCGCTAGCTCCCCCGTCAGTCGTGCCCTCTCCTCCCGGTTGGTCGCATAGTGCAGTGCCTTGAGAATTCGCTGTTCGTCCGCGTCCCAACCAATATCCTCCTCAACAGATTCATTCTTCTCCTGGGACAGTTCGCCCGTGATCGCAGGGGACTCGCTCTTCTCGACCTTCTCCACGGGAGAGTCGACCGTCAGTTCAGGGAGATCCATCTTGGCTCCAGGTAATCTGATGTCCTCTTCCTCTTCCTCTTCCTCTTGCGGTCGTCTAATCACGATAGGTGGGCCTGATGTCGGCTTAACAAACATGGCACTGAAGTTTGTGGCAACGGCCCCGTGCTGTTGATGATCAATGATGAACGGGTCATCCCCATGGCTTGAGTTATACCCTTCCGCAATTGGGGTGCTCGTTGCGTTATCCGACTGTGCAATGTCGGCTTCTTGGTAAACCTCGTATTCTTCGTCGCCGTCGAAGTCATTGATTGTAATGTTAGGCACTTCAACGACTTGAGGCCCCTTCAGTGCGCTGACTGCATCGCCTAGTCCACGAATCGGCATACCAATGGCGCTGAGCCAGTTGCAGCACACCCGGTGAATCTCTGAGTCCGAAGCGAGTAATTCCGCCTGTTTGGCCTTGACTGCCTGGAGAACTATACACTATGAGTCTGGGTACAGCACCCAAATTGGGTAACAGCAGATGTGCGTTGGGACATGACTTACAGTCTTCAATACGGTCAGTAGCGGCCTTGCTAGACCCTTTGGATGTCAAGAATCGGAATCCCAGAGCCGCCCGTACATAGTTTGCACCACTTTCAAGGCGTCTCTGGAGCTTGCTCAGGTTGTTCGGGTTGACACCAGGTGGTAAGCCTGGACCAGGAACACTCCTGAACACAGTGCCAAAGTACGTGATCAAGGCAGTCTTGTCTTCGTTTGATAGCTCTTGTTTCCATTTGTAATGGTCCCAGTCTCTGCAGCGTTGGTTGTGGGGCAAGGGAAGGTCGAAACATCGGACGATAGCATCACCCAGGTTGGACTGTCTTGCGCGATGTTCCAACACATTGAAGACCTCGTGGCAGTCTACGTCTTGCGGGTTCTCTTGGCCCATGATGCGCTCGAAGGCCAGTTTTGTTTCCTGCCCAAAGTTCGACGCCCAGTGGTCCGGCCAGGCCATATACGACTCCACGACGAGAAATCGGATGTGGTTGAGTTGTGATTTCTTGGTGCCTCCGAACGCATTCCCGAGGAACCCGTATCCCTTGTCCTTATCGGCAGAATCTGAGCCTTGCGCAGTTGGAAGTTCGGTCCACTTGTGCTCGTACCAGCTCAGGGAGCGGTGGTCCGGGGATTTCTCACGGTTTCCGATCAGTTTCTCCCACTCGTCGGTACTTCGGTAGAAAGAGAAAGAGTGATCAGTGGGAGTAGCAGTCATACCTCCGATTAGGCAGGATTGAAGCTTGACGGTGACTTGAGTCATCAACTGCTTGACCTCCTCAGATGGACGAGCCGGGCCTGGGAATCGCTCAGTTCGGACTCGAGGGTCGACTTTCTTCTCATCTAGTGCTGGGCATTTCCACCCAACAAAGGTCTTGGAAAGGTCCTGAGCAAAAGTGCCACCAAACTGTCTGGCCAGAAAGTCAAGTTGGTTGCCTTGGACGCTTCGTTGGCGGCCAAATGAGGCGTTCACTTGCCATCCGGCAGAGAATATACAGGGTGTCACAACTGCGACCTCGACGTCGTCGATGTTCTGGCCAAGATCTTGGCGCAAATTCGCCATGGTGTATCTCTTGGGGTCATCTATTGTGCCGAAATAGATGTCTTGCTCTAGGGACGTCCGACCACAAATGATGAGCAGCAGTGGGTAACGGTACTTCTTCACAATTTCGAGCTTCTGCTTCACTGCTGCGATGAAGGATTCCTTCAGAAGGTCTGGAGACTTCTCGACCTGAATGTCATCGGCTCGGTCGGCCTGTCCACCTTGGTTCTGCTGCTTTCCAGGGTGGACTGCAGAGCCAACGAGGCGTCTCTGCTTTCCGTGAACATATCGCTCGGGTTGTTCTTCGACGAGAGCCGGGATGTCGCTCATGGATAACCAGGTCTGAGCTTTGGGTGGGTTGTCGCCACAGAGCAGAGCTCGGTAGGCAAGGAAGTCAGCGACATGCCAACCCAGCTCCTCCATGCTTGCCTTGTTGTCGGGGACGGTGCAAAGGCCGACAATGCCAGCGTAGCGGTGAAGAGCTGGAACCGTCTGGGTGACGAAGCCGAGATGCAGTGCATCTTTCTTAGCCTCAATGGTCTTGGGTGCGAATGTTTCCGCCGTGGGACTCAAAGAACGTTGGTGGCCACCGCCGGTAGCATTACCACCTGGGGTAAAAGCCATTTTGACTTGTGGTCGGCAACTGCTGTTGCTATCATGTGTCAGCTCAAATGACCGCTATAATAGTATGGGCAATGAAAGCGGGTGTCATGACTGAGCCATGCAGGTGAGGACGAGAAGATGGGAACTCACGATGCACTAGGCGCTGCAACTCATTCCAGGTGTGAGGTGGGTGGGAAAGTGAAGGGTGCTCGGGGAAGGAGTCTGGGATGTTGGATATTTCTCTCTGCTCTGCGAGAGTACCTCGCGTCGAGGCTTGGTAGGGTGGAGTGTGATGTCCGATATCAGGAGCCGAAGAAGAGAAGTTGGAGAAAAAGGTTTGAAATGGTGTGTGATGTCTGGTATCAGAAGCAAATGAAAGGAAGCTATCAGAAGAGTGACGGATATATCCCAGCGCCCCAGTGCTGGAGGTGGGCGTTGTGGTGAGAAGGAGAAGGAGAAGGTAGGCCTGCTCAGGTGGGTGGTGGGTGGGAGTTAGTGTGGCACTTGGGAGTTGGTGGTCGTGTTCGTGGTTACCGTGGCGGGCTTGAAACAAATAGCAAGTACCTACTTAGGTAGCAAGCTGTTTCCCTTGTTCAGGCAGTTGCAGCCTGAGGTAAACAAGTTGCCAGTGTGCTTGTTGAGCGGGCGGGCGTGGGAGGAAGTCGCGGCTTAGGTAGGTACTGCCACCTGCAACTTCAAAGCAAACATTGGCTGCAGGTAGCCCTGCTAAGTTCTTTTGCTCCCGTCCACTCCTAAGCTACAGGTCTTATTGAACCTTGAGGTTCCTCTTTCCAGTACAGGTAAGTGCCAAATCTCGAGAACGTCCCAGCTTTACATCATAGATGCAGGCAGCGTTTTATAATAAGAGTCTCATGTTATAAGTGAGGTTCACAGGCTAGGTATGATACCAAACCCGGCAAGCTGAACAGGTCTAAGTTCCAAGGTTAACTAGTAAATATCGGCATATAATATAATAAAGAATTATTCCTTTAGCCATAGAATAACTATTATATAATAAACTATATTTAAATAACTATTATATAATTTTATAATTATAAAAGAATAAGTGTTATAACGTTATCCATAAGTAGTTTTTGCACCTAAGTAGTCTTTATACTTTTTAATATTTCTAAACTTTTTACCTTTACTTACAAATATTCTACCAACCACAATATGATACGTAAATCTAGTAAAGCTAATCTATAGCTAGCGATTTAGGCTAAAAAACGTAACCCTGAATTTTCCCTACGTAAGATTGCTAACATCTATAATATCTACGACCGTACATTATCCCAACGTCTTAATGGTTCCCAACCACGCCACCTTGCCAACCAAAAATTACAAAAACTTACGATGTCTAAAGAAGATACGATTGCTAGACGCGTAATCGAGCTAGATTCGCGAGCGTTTCCGCCCCGGCTTCGATATATTAAAGAAATAGCTAATATCCTCCAACGTGTACGCAACGCGAAGCCCGTAGGCAAAAACTGGGCCTCGAACTTCGTACAATAACGACCTAACCTCCGAACGCGTTTAAATCGTTGAATCGATTACTAGCGAGCCTTTAACGAAAATCCTATAAATTATCGCGTATAGTTTAAGCTTATAACTAATATAATCGCAAAATACGGTATTGCGGTTAAGCCCGAACTACCCCTCTTAGCTTGGACTTCTAAAACATTTATTACTTTTCTTAAAGCTTTAGAACAGTTAACTCTTATTAAAAGTAATATCTAAAGGTATAAAAAAAGCTTACTAATACTAATTCTTTAGTTAATTAACTTAATTATAAAAGCTATATATATTATAATATATAAAAGCGCCCTTTTTTACTAAAAAAATAAAAAACTTTGCAAAACTAACTATATATTTAATAAATATCATAGGATAAAAAACAAGCGACTAGTATATAGAGAACCTCTTACTATAAAGGATTCTTAAGTTCTATAAGAATTAGAAAGCGATAATAATATTGAATTAGTAATAGAAGGTAAAAATAATCGTCTAGCGAAAAGAGCGCGGACGGGTTAAAAGCGGTATGGCATCTATAGCGGCAAAAGATATAATACACGAACATATTAAATAGAAATAGAAACCTTTAAAAAAGACGATTCTAATTAATTTGAACTGTTTTAATTGCATTATTGTTATGTTTTTAATAATAGCGCAAAGTACTTGCTAAAAAGTGCGAAGACTACTTGGGTGCGAAGACTACTTGTGGATGACGTTATAATATTTTCTAAGGGGGTATAAACTACGAATAACCTGGTTGGAAGTATCTCATCTATTTTGTATGGCACCTCGGACCCGGATACTTGATGTGACTCCCCCTTGGCAGGGTATACAGTAGGTGCCTCGATGTATGACAAACCTTCAATCTTTATCACAGTACTGCCCTTTGCTCGTTGCGAGAAACTACATGTACTTATACGCAGTCCAAGTATCTAAGCACTTCAGTAGACTTGTCAGCTCGATTCCAGCAACAGCAGACAAGGTGTCTCAGACCAACTGGGGATGAAGCCCTCAACACTCACATCTCTGGGCATTCTGCCACAACTCACCATTGCACTGCACATTGCTATCTCTACATTGGACACCTATCTACCTCATCAGCCAGCACCCGACCGCCATTTTACCGCGTTGGTAAGGCATCTCATTCTGCATTGCCACTATCTGTACAACCTTGACACCAACATGAAGCAACATGAAGCAAACACTCGACGATACGTCCAGTGCCCCAATTCGTTTGTGCTAGAGCACATCGGTTCTGAGTTTGGCCAAGCACGAAGCTCAAACTCCGGGCATACTTGAAAACCAGCATAGCACAATAGGAATGTTCTCTGATCAAGCGACAAACAACAATTACGCCGAAGGATCTGGGCAAAGCATAAAGCTGTAATTACCTACCTATTGCATTCTGACCGTCCTGTCTATCTGGAAGTAAGTTGCTTGCCCCAATGTCCAAGTGAAATCCCATGAGCCCTGACCAACAACGCCATGATGCGATTGTCCGAGGTACGTGACTCTGAATCTGGGCAGTGATGTGCAGGTTCGAGAGGCAGACATGCAACAAAGCTTTACGATGTAGTACAGTACCTAAATCGCGACGAATCGCGACGTAGAGGGTTCAGAAGAAGAAGCAAATCAATTGGGGAGTATGAACTACAATATATGAAGGCAAGCGAAAGCCAAGGTATCATACATAGTTTGATGAAGTTCGATGAAGCTGACATCTCAGTTACGCTTTGTAGTACCAAGCACTGTAGGTAGGGCGCCTGTCCATGCTACGGTGCTGCTGGCTGGCAATTGGCACCAGCTGCAGAACCAAAGCCGCAGTACCAGCCCTGGAGCACCCCCCCTTCGCCCAGAAAGCCGCCTGCAAGCCAATTCTTCCAACTGTACCTATCTGATGCGATGACCTCACGATCCGAAGGCAAGGTTCCCAGTTCTATGTCAACGCAATCATCAGCTCGGTAGCTCGCTGATACTGTACAAGCCGAGTCTAACAACATGAACGAAGCGTGTTTACATAATGGGAAGGCCTCCACCTTCCACTTAGTAGCGCCCGAATTGAAATAGAAACATTGGAAGACTAAAATATGACTGCATACGAGCTCTCCACGTGCCTACACGTGCTGTAATGCGACAACGTTCAAGGCACTAACTAACAGTACCCAACTAACATCGCGATCCATCCCGGCACTAACTAACCACAGCAATTAATAGCGTGATATGGCCTGATGCGGTACATCATCGCGGCGACGGGGTGTGCTGGTATTAATCAATTCAGAGTTGTTGAATCATTCGCTCGACTCTGCTCTGCTCATCTTTTGCGACACACAATCCGATTTACTCACTGTCAAACCCACCTTACCTAACATACACAGGTATCTTGACATTATCAACCTGAAGCCATGGCATCCAAAGCCTTCTTCGACCCCGTCGCCCTGCTGCGCGTTGCGCCCGTCCTCACAGCCACCAGTAAGTTGAAGTCGAAGTAAAACGAGTCGTTCATCCATGCTCAGCGCCAGCCAGCATCATGATGCCCTCTTGGAAACATTCAACCCCCCACAATCCCCAAATTCCCAAATACCAACTAACCACCGCCACCCCAGTGGCAATGCGCTACTCGCACGACCAATACTTCTTCCTCTCGACCTTCCTGTCACCCAGCGTGCGCGCCCACACTGACACCACACGCTCCATCATCCCCGCCTACTTCCGCGCCTTCTTCCTGCGCGGCATCTGGGACATCGGCGCGCTGTACACGCTGACGACGGCGACGGGGCTCGCAAACCTCTTGGGCGTCAACCAAAGATTCGGGTTCGGCTTAAACTTGAGCAGTGTCAGAGACAGCGTCGCGTGGAGGTGGTACGCGGCGGGAACGGCGCTGGCTGTTGGGCATATGGCGTTTGTGCCGTTTGTTAGTGAGTCTATTTATCTTTTCTTTCGTTTATTCTCATTTGACTTCCAATTCATGTACCCAATGTGAAATTCGCGCGCGCGCGCGCTCACCGTATCACTTCACATTGCACTCACTCATGCATACCTACCTACTATTTGGCGCTCAGCACTTCAAGTGTTCAACTCACTCGCCCCTAACTCCCACTCACTCACTCACCTCCTGCACAAATACATCAAAGTAAGATATCCCAACCGATCAACTAACTGACACCCCACAGTGTACAAAGTCCAAGCCCTCTTCGACGACAAGCCCAAAGGCCAAGCGGACGCCAACCTGCAGAAGTGGCTCGACGTGCACGTCGTGCGGTCCTGGGCGACCGACATCCCCGCCTGGACGTGCTTCGTCATCGGGCTGCTGAAGTCTGTGGAAGCTTTCTAGTCTCACTATCTAGATAGTTGGATGGATAGGTACGTGGATAGACTAGACTAGACTAGACTCGATTCAATTCGCAATGAATGTATGAAGACACAAATGGATGACCGAAGGAATGATCTGATAAACGGATGAGGGCATGGTATGTATGATAAGGCACGACTAGAGGCCGTCGTGTGTGTGTGTGTGTGTGTGTGTGTGTGTGTGTGTCCAGGAATCGCCCCTCGACATTGATAAGTGATAAGTAGCAAGAAACAAGAAACAAGAGACGAGAGACGAGAGACGGGGGACGAGAGACGGGGGACGAGAGACGGGGGACGAGAGACACTGCCGGGCTGTTCACTGCTCATCGTGTGACTATAAGATGAGCCGAGTAGGTCAGAGGCAGGCATCAAAAGGAGCCGCAGTCGGTGTCTACTTCCATTCTACAACTTCACATGCCCCATGCCCCCATGCCCCACGATTATTATATGTGTGCCTCTACATGTACCTACCTAACTTGACCTCGGAAAGTGCATGTATGTCTGTATGTCTGTATGTCCACGATGCCTTGATTCCGAAGTTTCATTCAAGGTCTTCTTTGCCTAGATATATACATGTCTGTGTCATGAGTTCGTCATGAGTTTCCAGTCTATTTCGATAACATACCTATATGCTTAGGTGGCCGCACTGTCTCGCCTCACTACCTCGCCCGCTCACTCACTCACTCACTTAATCAGTTTAGGTAGTCACTCAGCCATCGACGTTCGTATTCAGCGCCCAGCATGCCAGACAGACATCCACGCCTACACCTACATCTGCATCTGCACCCACTTACTCAGCACCTCCAACCTCCAACCCATACGCAATCCTCCTGATTTCCTTATATACCCTTCATGTGGAAATCCTATTTGCTCACTAACCTAGCCGTTATCATCATCACCGCCCACTTACCTACAAGGTCCCTCGACACCGTGCCCGTTTCCGTTCCGTTCCGTTTCACTCACATGTGTCGAGAACCATACACAATAGATAGTAGAATCAGCATCTACCCAATGCGCTCGTACTATCACTCAACAAGACCCGTACCCCACCAGTATGTAAACAATGCCACTTTCTCAAGCACTTTACTCACAATCACTTCACGATCAATTTCATTATCAACCTAAAACCCCTTTCAGATCATCACATCACATCAAGCCAAATCAATACAAGCAAACAACGAAAATTATATTCATACATAATACTAGGCCACTATATATAAATAGTAGTAATAGTAGGTAGAAACAGTAGGCAGTAATAGTAGGTAATCAAAGGTGGTGAGCAGGGAGTACCAACTACCTAACCCAGCAATAGCAACCCAGACATAGATGGACCTTAACCCAGACCCAGACCAGAACCAACCTCATCATCATCCACATAGACTCAGACTCAGACTCCAGTCAAAAAAAAAAAGTATCAAAAACGCATCGTATTTGAAAGATTTAAAAGGCATCGATCGAATCGTATTTGAAAAGCAAAGCAACAACGTGCAACAACGTAAAGCAAATAAACTAAGTACCTAACTAGACACAGCCAGACAGACAGAACAGACGGACAGACAGACTGATAACTACCGCTATCTCCATTCTCCATTCTCCGTACAAACCAACCAACACAACAATCTTCGTTTTTCCCCTCCCCCATTTCTTTTCCATTTCCCTTTAAACCATTCACTCCCTTAAAAACTATTCGCATAAACAGGAGGAGAAACAACTAAGCAACAGCCTAGCATCTATATGTGTGTAACCCTTCCTTTAATCTCTTAATCAAACAACGTAGCAAAGTCGCGTGCATGTGTGTATAACATGAACATGGGTAAGTCCCCCATTTCATTCCCATCCGCACAGATTCAAGAACAATATTGGAGTTGGAGTTGCCAAGAAGAAGTTGACGAAGAGGAAGCTTGTTATTCTTTCGTTGCCTTTTCTTCTTGGACTCCTTGGGTTGGGGCAGGGGGGGTGCGCAGATGCGCCGAGATAGAGACCGAGGGATCTACTACAGGAGCAGAGGAGAATGATGAGGAATTGATCGCACGGAAACCGGAGGGCGGATAATATGACACCGCAGAGAAAGAGGAATGTACCGCCGCTGATTCTCCTTATGAGGACATTCAAGACGATTCTGGAAGCGTAACAGGGCGCGGTGATGACGAGTTTACCGCAGTGGAGATGAGCGAGGAATTTGCCACAGCAGAACCGGAGGGCTGCTTAGGTGCCGGAGGAGATGAAGAGGACGAAACCGCCTCCTAGTTGCTATCCTCCCCAGATCCATTGCCGTTCCCTATGCGATCCTCCCATCTTCTCTTGCCGGGTCTCGTCTCGAAATGCGGCACGACAGCCTTGATGTCCATGTTGATGTCCTCGCAGGCCTTACGTGTTTTAATACGGTAACAGTCCACTTAAAAGAAAAGGTTAGCAATCGCAATTTCATAAGCTGCGGCACTGCAGAATATTGCGGGACTTGAGCGTGACTATGACTCACAAGCTCGCTGCATGAAGACGTTGCGACCAGCAAATGGTCGCCCGTTCAACCAAGCCAGACGGAATCCGAGGTCATTCAGTCTGACCTCTTTCAGACGATGGCTGTGTCGCATTCTCGGTATCGCGACCTCACCTTCACCGCCAGTGCTGACAGGAACCTTGACCATGACGCGACGATCTCTGGTACGGTTGGTGCGTGAGCGACCCGGGCCCCCCTCGACTTCCATATCCTCCTCGTCTTCCTCATCATCATCCAGATCGTCTTCGAAGAAGCGGCTGCCGGTGCTACTTGGAGGAGGGTCTTGCATTTCGCGCGGAAAGTAGCTCCTCGGGAAGACAGATGATCGCTTGCGGAAAGAATCAGGAATCTCTTTGGTGTTCACATTTTCCAATCCCACGCGCACACGAAGACGGTTACCCCGTCTGCTATCGTCGACAAGTATAAACTTTCGCTTCTTCGATTCTGCCATGTCGGGGAACAAGCCTTCGGGCTTGATATCATCGTCATCACGGCTCTGGCGTTTGGCGGCTATCGGACCATTGTGCTGGCCACCGAGGCCGTCGTGCATTTGGGGCATGGAGGATCCCGAGGCGCCATGGGCAGGGTATTGTTGAGGATACCCGGTGAAGACATGGGACGGGCGGGTCTCATCCCCAGGTCTCTGCGCTGAACCGCTGGGCGCCTGGTGGTGATGTTGGTGGGCACCATCCATGTATTCTCCGTCGGCTGTGAAAGGCATCAGAGTTAGCATCATCTTCTCCTCGTCAATGTCAATTGGGTACTGTGATAGGTTCAGTCATATCGACGATCAATGCAAGCAAGCGCGGTGTAAACAACAGGAGTTCGTAATACAAGACTGCGATGATACGTGGATGAGATGGTATGTGCAAAGTGTGTTTGTGCAGCGAATGCAGAACGATGCCACACAGCTTTTGGCTCCACGCCATGACAAACGCCCCAGCAATCCAAGGCAACTGTTTATTGTACAGGAAGAGTGCCGTTTTCCATATAAATCCCCTCACGCCGGTGGCTTATGAAGCCTTATATATAAACAGAAGAAGCATCCATCCCAAGCAAAAACCAAGCATGTAGTGCCGTATAACAACAAGAGGTATCGCAACAACAATAACAACGACGGTAACAGCAACAACGACAACGCGGCAGCAGTGACTGTAACAGCAACGCATCAATCACATCTGGTACATACCGACTTCATCCCCTCCACCCGGCGCACTCCCCTCGTGGGCGTGATGGTGGTGCATCTGTGAGCTCATACTGCTCATCCCAGGCTTGCCCAGGGGCGCTGCAGATCCGGGTCCGATGGAGCCAGGGGTGGACATGCCAGGCGGGCCGCCAGGGCCAGGGATGTGGGGAGAGTGAGCTTGCACAGTCTTGCGGTTGTTCATCTTGGCCATGCGGCGGACGCGACGGCTCCTGAGTCGAGGGTCCTGGTTGCTGTTCCGCCAGCTGTCGACGGCTCTTTGGATAAGACCCCTCTTACCGCGAAGGCAAGGGTTGAGCTGAGCCAGAGCCCATCCCACAGTATTGCATTCCGTTTCGTACTGCAGGCGGTTGCCCCGGTACTGATCTTTAGTGCAGCAGGCCCGAGGATAGACGCAATTCTCCGTCCGAAAATCGGGGGTAAGCTCATCGGTATTCACTGACTCCACGTCGCAGCGTATCGTGTATTCCATCTTGACCCGGTCTCGCGAGTACTCGAAAGCAATCCATTGTACACCGTTATTGTCCTGTCGCACAACCAACGGTGTCGTAGCCGGAATAGGACCAGGCGCAGCGTTGTTGTTGATGCCTGGAGTAGAGGACCCGGTAGGTGTTGATAGCTGTCCACCATTCTGGTTCGGCTGAGGAGTGCCGAGGGGACCTGAGCCAGGTCGTTGCAACTGCGGCGTCATCTGAGGCTCCAACTTGGCATGTCTCGGGCTACCAGTCATGCCTGCCTGCGCGTGTTGTTGAGTGGCATGCTGGGGGATCTGGTGTTGTGGACCGGTCTGAGTCATCATCATGTTAGGTTGCGACGTCATGGACTGATGAGGTTGCTGCGCGTGCTGCTGATAGGGCGACGGTGCCTGCGGCGGCATGGACTGGTATTGGGGTTGCTGCTGGCCATAGTAAATGGACTGGTGCTGAAGCTGCGACGGCGGTTGGCCGTAGATACTCCTGTGCTCGTGGGAGGGCTGCGATGCTACCGAAGCCGGGGAATTCGACTGGGGGGTGTGGTAGATCGGGGGGTATGGTCGGGGCACCATCATGTCGGAGGTATCTGCAGCAGAGTGTGAGCGGACGAGGTTTCTCGAAGTTGCGGCGATGACGCGACGCGTCGAGAACTTACCAGCCGATGGGTATCCGCTGGTGGTGCCGGCGGCGCTATAGGCGTTCTGGTGAGGGTAGTACGGGAGGCCCTCTTGGCTGTGTTGGGCGTTGGTCGAGTGGCTAGAGGCTTGATACGGCTGGATAGAATGCGACGGATAGGCAGACCCATGCGATTGAGCCGGGGGTGCCTGGTGGGGTTGTTGGTGAACAATGCTGGAAGGCCTTGTGTGCTGCTGGATATGTTGTGTTGCTGCGCTGTGGGGATGATGCTGGATCGAGGTCATCAACGTTAGCTGGTGCTAATTACTCGATCGAGGAACTAGGTAGTAGTGAGGAGCCAGGGAAATGAACCAGCGCCCGCTCAGGTCAGACATGCAGCCTCTGGCCGCGTCGTGCCCATGAACGAACTCAATGTAGCAATCAAACTCAAACAGAACAGGACAGAACAAAACAAGAGGGAAGGCCAGACCCCAACTCGAGGATGATGCTGGTACGGTGAGGTGTATCTTGATGATGAATTGGAGGGAGCGGCAATACCAGGAAGACGAGGGCCAAGTCCCTAGGCAAGATGGTCCCTGGAGAGCAGAACCCAGGCGTGCTACGTTGGAGGGAAGAGCAGAAACGGTGGGGAACAGGCTCGCTACAAGGTAGGGTAGAAGCGTGCTAGAAAAAGTGTAGGGTAGATAGATAGGCGGGTGTCGATGATGAAGAGCAGCAGAGCAAGTGCATTCGACGGTGGCGCGCCTAAAACTCTGCAAGGGCTGGGTGGTGATCGGGGGTGGTGTTGGTCGAGGCCGCGACTACATAAGTACCGCAGCGAGGTATCGAGGTGGGGTCGGGTGGGGCACGCCAGGGGTATGACTGGACCGGAGGGTGGGGCCACGCATGCGAGAGAAATGCGCCTAGGGACGCCCATAGACAGGCGAGACAGGCCACTGGCCTGACTGGCTTGCCCGGCAGACGAGGTGCCCAACCGTCACCGCGCTGGCAGAATCGTGCAGCCAGCAACCTAATATGGAGCCCTATATCCGAGCCAGCCTAAGACAACAGATACACGTCGAGGCGTCGACCCGTGTCGCAAGGCGGTGAATCTCACCTCCCAGCCGTGCTCGATTCAGCAGCAGCGGCGCACTTTGGCTTCCATGCTACACCGCAGGGCTGGTCTGTGTAATGCCACCTGCACCTCGACCTCGAATTCATCTCCACAGTGCGACGCTGCAGCTGCACCCAAGCATGAATACGGGCGGTTCCAGTTGATGTGTTCGTTTCAATGCGTGATTCCAGCGAAGCAAGAACACTAAGTTGGACTACACATGAACGAGCCGAGGCGGAAGTAAACCAAAACCATCAACATCGCAAGTGTCATCAACGACGACGGACTCGTGGCTACGGCGCACGCCGCCGAGGCACTCGACCAGTTCCGGCATGGTGGAGGAGATAATTATCCCAAAGCGGACGGAGGAGGCAGCAAACCGCAGCTCTGATAGTGACGAGGGACCAATGGGAGGTGTGGCTAGTGCTGGACTGCAATGCGAAGCGACGACTGGCGGAATTGCTGTTCAATGCGCAATGCGCCGCGCGAACCTGAGCTTGGACAAGC
Organism: Astrocystis sublimbata; assembly: GCA_022453515.1. Lineage (NCBI taxonomy): Eukaryota > Fungi > Ascomycota > Sordariomycetes > Xylariales > Xylariaceae > Astrocystis > Astrocystis sublimbata. Next base: position 722,591 of record JAJNNY010000011.1, on the reverse strand, counting down.
GTTCGGTGTTTCAACGAAGTATGCGCCTATGCTGAGGACGCCAGAGGGCGCACGGTGCGCCACGACGAGATGAGGACAGGCTGGGCGGCTGGGACGTGATAGGCGGCGATGGGGTCAAGTCGAGATTTCAGGCAGGGTTGGGTCCCAGACGAGCCAGGCGAGCAGCACGCCGTCCCACTCGCCCCATCGCTGGCCTGCCCCAGCCGAGCCAGCGGCCCCCCGGCAGCCCGCACCCCCGGTCGCTGTGAAACACATCGGTCCCCTGCAATTCCCGCAGGCTGCTCGAGTCCTGACCCGGCCAAGCTTGCGATTCCCTGCGATGCCCTGCGCATTGCCATCCAGGTGGGCGGCGTCCGCCAGCCCTTGACTCGAACGCGTGCCGCTTTGGGGATCTGGCAGAGCAAGGGTCGAGGGTTGCGCTGGTCCTGCAACCCAGCAGCTCACGGCAGCTCACGCTTGAGGCTGAATGACTACACCAGTCGCTCGTCGCGTTGCAGACGGCCCAGCTCTAATGCCGCTTGGCAAAGCCCACCATGGAAGCATCCTGGAAGCGTCATCATACAGGTGGAACTTGGGGAAGCGAAAAGCAGAAACACTCCTGGCGGCGCATCCAGGGCTGCGATGAATGAAAAATAACGATGCAATGACGCAATCCCATGCGCGCTGGTTACGGTACGAAGAACACAAGAGTAAAGAAATGCAAATTGCTGCAACTCACCGGGTCACCATGCTGTTCCTCTTTGACGTAGGGGCTCGGGGCCTGCCTGTGTTGTGCCATCTTCATAATCATTTCCGTCTTCTTGAACCGGCACCTCTTCTAGAAAAGCACAGTTAGTTTAGTCATTCATGCAACCATCATCCATGATCTGGAATGTGGCCAGTCTCCACTTGAGATGGGCAGAGAGGGTTGAGGGTCGACAGCTAACGCCATTCTCGAAGGAGAGGTGCCGCGGCCTTCGAGACAGGCAAGGATGACCATGTGAACAGCCGTTACGTGCGCGCCGCGATGAGACGATGTATTGCAGGGGCATGACAATGAATTGAATCCGTCGCAAGCCCGCGATTGGTGTACTTACATATACAGAGATGCTTCAACTGGCTGTCCGCAACTAAAATCGAGAATCGCACTCGACCAAGCGTCGAGGAGGATGGAGCTGGAACTACGAGCAGCGAGAGAGATTCGGCTGCTGTGCTTGGGAAAATCAGATCAGGAAATACGATTCTGGTGGCCAGCGCACAGCACAGCGCGACGGTGGACGGTGTGTCAGATGCCGAGCCAGAAATTGGCCGTGTGATTATAAATAGGTGTGGGTATCGATACCGTGGAAAGGAAATTAAATGAAAGGGCTCGAAAAGTCAAAGAGACTAGAAAAAGATTGTTCGCATGAATACATTCATGCGCGTACTCTTTCAGCTGAGCGCTGCCGAGATTGCGCAGCGACGGGCGCCAATGGGCTGCCACGCGGCGGGTCGCTCAGATCCAGGTACAAAGCCTGTGGATAGAACAATGCAACACGCAGAGCGATATGATTGACGGGTCACGATCGGGAGAGGCAGGAAATACAATAAGGGAGAAACAATAAGGTAGGACAGGACATATACGCATACCATGCGCGTGGACGTGATAGGTGGGGAGGTAGGTTACGTAGATACGAGTAGACAAAGCAGAACGAAAGGAGTAGCAGTATGACAGCAGCAGACTGGAACAGAGATGCACGTACCTTGGGGTGTGATTCGTGGCTGCGATAGTTCAAGTGGTGTTGGTGATGCTAAGGTCGCTGAGGTTGTGGGTGCGAGGAGGGTACCTGCTGGGCTGGTACCGGGTACGGGGTTATATGTAGCTGCTGCAGGCCCTGGCTGATGGCTAATAGCGGTCTGCGGGTTGCTGACCAGGGTAGCTGCACAACAGTCGCACGCCGTGCGCTGCTCGTCGCGTGTGCTGGGGTGACAAATCCAACGAGTGGGTGGGGGCACGATGACTGCAGCACCCGAACCTCTCCTCGTCGCGTGTTGCCCCTAGGTACTGTACACCTTCGGTACTGCTGCTGATGACGCGCGCCGAACCGAGCAACTAGGTACACCAAGAGCTGGCAATCGCAGTGTGGTTGATTGCTAGAAGCTGTGGCGTTGGCCTGGGGTTTTCTACCGGATCTAATTGCTTGCTTGTTAGTTCATGTAGTTCATGCACCTTGGGATTTGGACAATCAAGGGTGCAAAGTCAAGGATGGTGTGCACAATCGAGGTTGAAGAATGGACAGTCCCAATTGCCACGAGACGGCGGTGCGAACGAGCAGAAAACGGGGTGCGCCGACGGGGAGCTAGATGGCTTTCGCGGACGTTTCTAGGAATAATGCCAGGATGCGCACCTGGACTGCATCTGAACTGGTGCTGGACTGATCGGGCACAGGCGAGCAAGGGGCGGGCTTGGGTGGCTAGGTGTGGGGCTCTCCAGGGGGGGTGAGAACTGAAGGTAGGGGGTTAGGCAGCCCATGACCGCCACCATGCACCTCCGTTACCATCACTTCCGCCGCTACAATCTACTGCCCCCATGTAGCATGGAGCCTGGAGCCTGCACCCCGGGACTAGATGACGGTGTAGGCCAACGGAAGAGGACATGGGGTTAGGCTTTTGAATTCTCCGCGATTTCATCGCTTTGAACGTGATATTGGCTGGGGATTCGACGAATGCCTCTGCGCTGAGCTGGTAAAGGAGATGGGGTAGTCAAGAGGATGCTGATGGCTTCGGCTGAGCCTTGGGTTTGGGCTTAGATAGGCTTAGATGCATGCTTCGTAAACCTGTACGAGCGAGACACAGGTCCGCAGGAACATAGGCGGTCAAGCACACTATGACAAGGAGAAGAATCTCGAAAGGGGCGACAGTGTGGTAGCATACACGTGGCTCGAAAATTCACACCTCGACCACCCGCCAGACCGCACGCAGTCTTGGTAATGTGGAAATGAGATGGTCGTACCTCGGCTTCGTGGTCGGACAACGCTGCTGTGCGCACCTCGAGGGCTTGTCTCGAACATCATCAACCAGCGGTGACTCCTGTTCTAGCCTCCAACTGCAACTTTGCCGTGAGCTACTTTGCGTTTTGCTGTTGATCAGAGGCTTTACTTGCTTGCGCACAGAATGGCTACACGCCATCTCACGTCAGGACTTCAGACGGAGGTACCGAAGAATCAAGTAGCCAATGGTCTCGCTATATTGTGGCTTCGTCCCCATAGCGAAATCCCGATTTGCCTCAATCATGGCGCTGCCGTCACGCGACGCCTTGCAGATATGTGATGTGAAAACGGGTAGTTCGTAATGGGAGGTGAGGAGTGGGTGGCAACAATTGGGGTCGGGGCAGATTGAGTCTCTATTGGATGCAATAGTCCCTCTATGGTATGGTTCTTTGAGGTGTGTAAGTGCATACCCGTAGGGCGATTGCGGTGGTGCTGGCGGTGGGAATGTTTTAGATTGTGTAAATAGTCCATTTCGTATGGTCCAAGTGCGTTGAATTGACTTCTCAAGCGTTGCTGACTTCAACTCGCCCATGCCTGGGCTTCACGCAGAAAATGACCATCCATGTGGCCTCACCGGCGATTTGCCATCCGAATTCCCAATGTTGATCGTGTTGGGGCTTGCATAATTGTAGCAACAATGACGGGCTACCTACCAGAGTATAATGGGTTGAGTCTCTTGCCTAATAGCAGCCAAAGGATTAGTTCTTGTTCTTACTAACACATTCCGATCACAGATGAAAAGCGGTAGATGACGCGGCCCCGAACTCCTTTCGACAATACGACACATAACGATATTTGCTCTACTTGCAAAAAAGCGTCATGCATGACATGTGAGTTGGAGTATAGAATGGACGTTCGCGCCGTTGTTTTCACCCTCGAGCTGAGGGCACGCCGATGGGCCGGGACGCACTAACAAGCATCCTTGAAAGCGTCGTGACGCAAGTGGTGTTGCTGTTGGTCCGGGGCTCATGCACAAGGGCAGGGCAGGCATGGGGCGCTGTCTAGGGCTGCCTCACCCCTGTCGCGACTAGGTACGCTGCCCCATGCTAGAGCATCGCTCCCGCGGCGACAAGGTGCTGCATATTGCTCCAGATGCGACTAAACGCACGGCGTGAAAATAAAGGAAATCTGAAAGCACTCACCAATCTGAGAGGCCGAAATAGCAAGCTCGCAATGTGATAGCACCAATGTCTGGCGGCGCCGACGGGTCCAGGCTGTGTGCGAATTGGTCGCTAGTTGTGTCGACTGCGGGCGAGGTCGCTGGCTTCGTCCGTTGCGTTGTGCTGGGAACTGCTTAATGCATCTCCATTAGCTGACCTATTTCTGTCTTGTCGATGATGCATGCAGTCCGTGACGGTTGTATCGTGGTGATGCCGAGAATGCAGTGGGCGTGCGATGGGCAGATGAGAGATGAGATCGATATGGACTCGGAGTGACACGGGACAAATGAAGACAAGTTGGCAATATCCCTCTGCAAGGGCCTTTGTGTTCTCGGCGGCACAGGGTGGCAGCGAGGGACGGTTGGTAGGTCGACGACCTCAATAGATAGCGTTGCAGACGCGCAGTCGCACGCTGCCAGATAACACAATCCAGCCCCTCGCTCCCAGTCCTTGCCGTGCGGCTTGATTTGTGTCTCGTGAACGGTAACAGCGCGCCAGCCATCGTTACCTCTCGTACCACCCCGGGAAATACATGGGCTGAATCGCAAGAAAACTCTACCCCGCCACCCCAAGCAAAAGTGCCAGTAGACGAGAAGATGGTTGCTTACCGGCTTGGGCAGACACTCGGCGATGTCTTTTTCGTCAAATGGAAGTGGCTGCGATAGCGAGTTCAAGTATTCCAGACGAACACTTGTGTATAAGCAAATAGTGTACAGCTGGAGAAGCGATGTGCTCAACGGCGGAACGGCAAGTCAGTGCTTGGTTTAGTTGGCGATTGCGTCAGGTAGTCCGGTTTTGGGCGTTCGAGTGTACTGGGCTTGGGATACGTAGGTCTTCGAATTGTGTGGTCGTGATGCGCGCAGCAGGAAATACGGGCAGCGGCGTACAGCATATACCGTATGCATGCAGTGGGCGTTATGTGCAGTTCACAAAGGGATTTGACTGGTTACGTCGGTCGTTGGTGATAGTCCCGGCCCTGCGTGATGGTGGTGAAGTGGATGTTGTATATGCGCGCCAAATGTCTGCCTCTGCGCCTGGATGTGAGTGGTGATGATTTCTTATCAACGAAATAACCAAGTTGAAGATCGAGACCGCGAATGACGGAGAGCAGGTGTGATTTCAAGGTACGTACCGCACCAGGGAGAAGGGTGCCTTTTTTCAACGGTTTTACCAGGATGCAATCACCTAGCGACCAGGGGCTTGCAGGAGCTTCCATGAAGTGGGTGGAGTGGCTCGAGTGGTTCTTAGCTGACTGACAGATCGTTGACGGGAACGAACGACTGAAGAAGACGGCGGGCCTCTCGCCAGGGGTTGGGCGGCAAGGACAGGGAGTCTTCGCCAGGGCGACGTGCAGCTATGCTTGACCTTACCTTCGTCCGTCGTAGCCTGTCCACCTGTGGCAGTAGGGCCCCTGACAGGACCGACTAGACAAGGGGCTTCTCGTGGGCAAAAAGATCTCTCTACTTTGACCCCAAGTACCATGTGGCAGGTTACAGATAGACACGGCCTCTCCCTCCGAAGGGATTGGATTGAACGGATCACTACCACTTGCGTAGAGCATACTCCATATTACCTACTGATCCTGCACAGTATGCAGCTCTTCGTATGTTACCCCGAGTAAAGTATGACGCCAATGGACAAAGGAACTTCACGCGACCTCTGCTGCTTTCTTTGCGATAGATTACAAAGGCCAGACAATCTTTCTCGTCTTGGTCCTAGTCTTGGCTGTTGTCCACGGCGTGCGTCTTGGGAGTTTACATCACGGCTATACATGCTACTAGCGTCCGCCTGAGGTTGTGTGGCATCACCTTCCACTAATGTAGGTCCCTAGAGTACCCACATACCTACACACTATGCTGTAGTTACGGAGTAGCTTGCACCACCACAGTCGGTGGCTGCAGTATACATGAACAGGGCCAGGTGCAGTAGTGGGTGGGGATGGACTGGCTCCGGGGCTGGGAATTGAAGGAACAAAAGGGGAAGAAGAGCCGGACTATGTGAGCGCATGGTAGTAGATAGATCATAGAGTACCTATCTACGAGTAAACGTACCTCTCTTTACTTGGCGAACATCACCTGCCCATGAGAAGAAACACCGAGGTGTGTGAGGGAACTTGATGACATGATGGTGCCATGTCCTATATATCGTACTGATACAGAAAGTCATACATATTCATAAGTCTGTAGTATAGTTCCATCATCTTTTTATGATAATGACACGATGGCTAACGCGGTTAGCCTATAAGCTGCCAACAAGCCGGCGAATATAGGTACACAATTCACACCTCGAATCAGGCTCACTGAAGAATAGTATGGGTTGCTTTAGTTAACGAAAGTACCAAACGTATTTTGTGCTTGATCATGAGGGAGACCAAATACTCTGAAATCATGCATAGTATGTAATGTAATTTCCAGCGGTACACTCGTTCCACATGTAAGTAGGTATGAATAAAGTTAGTAGATAGCTAACACTAATCATTTGGTAGCCATTTTCGCGCAGACAACGGCACACGTTTCCGTCTACTTGCAAACGTGCGCGACAGAAAACTCAAGGACTCGCTTAGACACGAACAACGCCGGCATGTGCGTGCTTACTTACCTGTTCCTCTTGCCTACATGAGGTAAGTTAGTTGTGACGGCTCCGGCTTGAGCGGAAGTGGCCCGTCTGGGCAACCTACATCAAGCGCGCTAAGTGCTGAGCGTAATTAGCTCTAGTTGAGTGATCGTGATGTGTTGGAAATATGTCTACTCAACCGATACATGTGTGTAATGATAGACATAGCATCCGAAGAACCGGCCGGCGGTAGTTGTTCCTTCGAGTTCATGATAGGCATTTGACTGTCATGCGTTCTTGGTATAAGCGGGTCGGTTCTGTCAGCAATCGTGATTTTGCAGAACTGGTCTGTAATATCTGAATTATTCCTCCCTTGCATTGACCTCACTAAGTACTTAATTGCCATCAATTTAACATTGATAGTGTTTATGCTCGAAAATTAGACCATGCTAGCACTTCATGAATGTCGTAATGTCAAAACCTGTACATCTCAAGCTGCGCTTGAATTGTCACCATATGCGCATAAAGTGATTAGTACTAGGTATAGTGTATATATATATGTTTCGGCCCGCCTGACGGGCCGGGTTGCAATCAGAGCCACGTGAAGATGTCGTGATACGGATGCCAGGGCAGTCGAGGAAACAAAATCCAACAGGGAAACAAATGCAGACCGTTCTTCAGGGGCATCCTCGGCACCCTGTAGCCACGCGCGAGAGGAGAAGCGGGCTGGCCGGTGGTCAAGTTGGCTAGAGGAGTATGGGGTCTCTTCGCTTGCGATGCTACTCTGTCTGGGATTTGTTGCATAAGCAGCACAGGTAGCGGGTTCCAGCACCTCGGGCTGGGGACGTCAGCTTCAGCTGTCCCCCTGCTGCTTCACTCCACAACTTGGAAAGCGTAGGAGCTGGCTTGGCCGTGAATGGATTAGATCGAGTAGTGTTCACCACGCTGTGGGTGTGTGAAGTATTGTGCGCATTACAGATCCATCTCACGACATTGCCAAGTAAGGAATCCACCAGACATCTAGCGTGGATGAACACTTACTTACAAGTGGGTTCCAATGGAACAACCGTAGAATGTCTCAACGATACTTAGTTCCGGCAAAGGTTATCTCTTTAAAGGCTAGGTGTTTTTTTTTGGTGCCACTGTCGGAAAGACATTGCCGCTGCCACTGCCACCAATTGACCTACTGCGATGAGAGACAGTCCGACAAAGTCAACGCATGCCGATTGGTGCATCCCATTAGCAACTGATGATGTCCAGTGTCTCTATCCTATTGTTAGTGTGAAGCGAGTACCGGTTAAATAAATAGTGGTAAATAACCACGTCACACGGAAAACTAATACGCAGGAAGTATTGAACGTCTACATGGAGCGGCGGGGCCCGCCCATCGTAACAAGTAATTCAGGAAAGAGATTGTGTCCACTACTACAGAGAGAAATATATGTTCAGAGGCTGGCCCGTGGCTGGGTGAGTCAACCAAGACAAGCGGGCTAATAGTACGTCCCAAACACCGATCCGAAGAATAAAAAATTAGTAAAGCATTAAGTCACTCCAAAGGCGCCAAAATATGAACGAGATGCTATGGGCGATAGCCGGTTTTCTGGCGGTTTCTGCTCGGTCTAAATTTAGACGCAGCACGTAAAAACCGTACGATACAGTCAGTCGACACATAGCGAGTCACACACACACCTTCCTTGTCGGGTTAACCCTCCACTTACTCCAGTATGATGTTCTACTGGGTCTCCTCACAATTGGTGCATTCTACCTGATCTTCGGGCCTATGTCCTATTCCAGCCTTCTGAAAGCCAGATGTTGATGTGCACGACTTGGTGTGTCGAAGATTTGGCGTTACAGCTAGTGTACGCATTAAGGTACCGTACTCTGTCGGTTCTACATAGTACGCGTTCTGATATGATCTTGTCATATGTTGCGGGTGCTTGCAACAGTTTAGCTAGTGACCTTGGGGCTGTATCTCCGATGTGCCGAGGACCATATCTCAAGTCAGGATGAGTTGGTAAGCAACGATCTTGTCAGATCCTCGAACTTCTTGCAAGGAATTAGAGGCATTCCCCAAGATCTGGACGAGCCTGGTCTTTGGCCCTGGTGAGCGAGCCGCATCTAGCAAGGCAACCTGGTTTTCCCACATCGTTAGGGTCCTGATCAGGGCTCCTGCACTACGCAGTAGGGTAGAAGTGACATCTAACAGTAGCGCAAGCATTTTTTGAATGCTCCTAAAGCCCGGTGACAGGCTTCGAGAGCTACTACCCATCACCATGCTTGCCGCGACTGGATGGTGATCCCTGGCTTTCGGGACGAGCCTTCGACGCGACGGGAGTTTGTCCAACGCCTCCTCCACAAAGCCACGTTCGCCAATATTTCAGCCTCAAGTGAACCGGGGATAATACAGGCAAAGATGTGAGTTCTATCTTCATATGCAGTGGCTTGTTGGTAGGTGAACGATGGACACCTGGTGCATCTTGGGGATTGCAAGTGTGATGATCCACCAGATGGCGCAAACTACCAAGACATCAGTTAGCGTCACATAGAAAGCATGGCTGTAGGGCCTTCACGTGGCAGCCACCAGGAGTCTCGAGACACGTCAAACGGAATTGACTCTAAATTCCGACTTGCACCCCACGAACCTTCGAGGCGAATTTTCTTCGGACAAGGCCGGCCTTGTTCATGGGCCGGAACTTGTTTCCGGCTTGGTGATGCGTTTCAAGAGGATGACTGCATCCTTCGCGTACACTAGATTACCAAAAAGTCACCAACCTCCCTTTCATGCTATGAGTTGCGGCGATGCCCTATAACACACAGTGGCTATAGGTGCTCGTACCCTCATTCTCGTGCTTGACAGATGTGCGGGTCCTTGTTCTATTATTGAGAAGTATCTGTGAGTCTGTGAGCAGCAACGAGTTCCACAACACCCTCGACACCCTCGTTTGGACGACAGGGGATTTCTTTGGAGAATCCCTGTTGACCTACATGTACATGGACTGCACCCGTGGTGTGAAGGCCTTACCCCTGCTCGTGTTGATACACGCTACCTACACCTAGACACACTGTATGTGGGTTGCGAGCTGACTTCGACGATTACCACAAGTTCTATCGCGCTTCGAGGGGCGATGCAAGATCCCGAAGCCGCAGAATTTAACACTTTCGCCGCCGCCGGCGTTCTGACAAATCGCTAAACGCAAGTGGGATGGCTAGGCTTCTTTAGTGCCATCGAAGCGCATCTTAATTAATTCTGCATATCGGCAAAGGCAAAAGTGCCAGCGGGCAAGCTACAACTGTAGCTTGTACCTTTGGAAATACCCGAACTACCCACACGTCGCGCACCACTCGGACCACATCAATGGTCTGGGTCAAGGTCGAGATTCAGTCACCGCATCCGGGACTCTGGAAATACTTTCACAAGTCAACGTTGGTCCGGAACTAGACCACTGGCATTATTGGCAAGACTTGCTGTCTTAGTACTCAGCAAACTTTGAGAATCATTCCTACAAATATGCACTTTGAACATTGACAACAAGCTGCTCGCGCGCCATTTTGATATGCTTCCATCAATTATTATCACAAAGAAACCAATACAATAAACAGAGTTGCGTAGTCAGTTGGTTGTCGACCACATTCATGATAATGCTTGCTGAAGTTGAAAATCGTCATTTTCGGGCGTTGAACCCCGCGTCATCGCCGTCGAGGTGCAATGGTCAGGGTACAGCTATGAGGTTGTGTTAAAGTTATCACTCATTCTAGATTCTCATCCTGGTCCTTGAAAGCCTTATCTTCAGCTGGCGTTGACCAGGGTGAGGCTTGAATCATGAAGTAGTATAGCTTCCACACACTACTTCAAGCGCCAGCAGGGGATCCATGACCGATGCTGTCAATCTCCCGTTCAGGGTTGTCAACGCAGTATACCCTCGCCTACCCAAGATCTGTTACCGCACCGCGATGTTTCTGTGACACAATCAAATCGACAAGATGGGTTGGAGCCAGGAAGGTTAACTATTTAGCGATCGAAAGTATGTAGCATCAACCAACATTTCCATACTACACTTGTGTACTTAGATGTCACAACTTTGCCAAACAATGATGGGGGCAGTACATCACCTATCGCAGACATTCTCGCATATGGATCATTCATTGAATATCTGACAACGACTCAATTTGCTATCTCTGAAATAGTACCTGAATTCAATATCGAATGATGGATATAATATTCGGCAACAACTACGCAATTCTGTCTCGCTCACAACCGCTCACCCAAACTTGACCACTTTCTCTAACATGTTTGGTATCATGCTCAACACTCACACTACGCATGAAACTCAATTCTGCAACAGACGCGCGATGTTTATTAGTGTAGCATACTGTACGCGTTCAAGCGCTGACTAAACAATGTCAGTGATTGTCTGTTTTTCGCCCAGCCTTTCATGAAACATAGTACTTTCATTGGAAAAGCTCGGGTATATGTGAAAAGTCATCACTTATCTCGGCTAACACAACACTGAAAAGGTATTACATGTTGTTTCAAGATTGCCCGAGCTTGCGCCCTAACATCTGCCCGTCTACGGCGTACAGAAATCGAACTTCAACTTGGCTAAGTCTGTAAGCCGGAGACATCAATGTTTCGTACTGTAACATGAGGTGACGAAATGGGCCCAGCCGGACTTCATTCGATGTGGTCGGCTTTAGGACTTCGAGACTATGCGTCCACATGCATCTATCTTGCTTTAAGGCCAAGGCAGCTTCTGCAATACCACCTTAACTACTGTACGAGAACCCTGCTACGGCATCCCTGGCACCAATCGGTATGGGGCATAGGTACCGGCCTCTTAGTAGCCTAGACGTCCACACTGTTCGTCGACTGACTTTCAGTCGCAACTTTACGCGGAGAACACTTTATTCCCTGCCCCCGTTGCCATGATCGCCCGAAACAAACACTAAATGACTACTATAGTATTGCAGCAACTGCGAATTGAACATGACCAAAGTATCTAATCACTTCAAATCCCCATACTAAGCCAAATTACCTACTATGTCAGCAAGACATGTCGGTACTCTGAGTCTCACACCGCCCCCCTTGACCTTGCAGGTCCCCACGGCTGGTTTCGTATATGGCGCGGAAGAAGGCGTGGAACGAAGGGGTTGAAATGGAAGAATGATAGGTGGGGAGAGGAATCCACTCTGTACGCATAGAACGAATGCAAGCCGTGGTATTCGACCCGATACGTATATTGCAGTCCACAATCTCGATCATCCTCGTCCACTTCTACCTCGCTTCGTGCCCATGCAACAGAGCATCCCTGCTCTTAGTTGCATTGCAAAATACTTGCTTGCGTAATACCTACAGCAGGTGTAGCTGGACCTATTATCGCAGGTACTTGCACTTGCAGTAGCTGTAACATTCACCGTGTGCAAGACCGATTTTCACCGGCCTATTCTGTGCCATTTGCTTACATAGGGATGCATAACCACACATACACGTAGAGTCGTTAACTTACCATCTGGACTTGCGGTAATACATAGCACACTGTATATCTCGTGATCAAGCTGATGGATACAGGGCGTTTCAACTCAATTTTGCGACCGTCATTGCCTGCGTTCGGAACTTTTCCTGGCCCCAGTGCCCCGGGCAACTAGTACCATGGTTAACGGACAATCACATAGGAAGCGGTAGGCCCAGTCATGCCGGTGTAGAGCTTGAGGTGACTTCTAAGATTGGTCCCTGGCGCTGATGAGATGAGAGAGTCTCCAAAATGTTTTCTTTGGAACAGATAACCGACCCCAATCGCAGCACATATCGCAGAAGTAGGTTTCATCAGAGATGTTGTCCAGCTACACTAGGCGACGCCTGCGTTACGTGACCACGCGTTCAACGGTCGCTAGATCGACCTCGCTAGTTGACCGTTGAAAATCCACTCTTCAATCCCTGGCACAAGAAACAGGACAAGAAACGGAATAGGCGTCGCATTTTACAGCCTGTCTACTTGCCTCCTGTAACATTAGCAGACATGGTATTGGTCAAGGCGTGAGTGGCAGTGTGACAGTCACAACTTTGGGTGGCAACTTTGCGCGTCTAGAACCTGGCTTAGAAATCCGACGCGTAGCTAGCTAGTGCAACGCGTCCCGCTGGAGAGCTACCACTGGTCGGAAGGCGAGGACACTTGCTCGAAGATGGTACATGGTGTAGGGGTAGACGGAGGGTTGTTAGACCGCGCCAGCTGTCTCTTGTTCTTGGATTTTACCCACTACCCGAGTACTGCAGACGTGCGTCATCTGCGCAAAGGTTCATGTAAATGAGTAATGGGCTGATCACCGCTCTGCTCCTCCGCGCGTAATACACTGTGGAGGCTGGTACTACGTACTATGCTTTGTACAGAGTACTGACTGAGTATGATATAATAATCCAAATCAAGCAGTCCATATGATACGCATATAGCTCACATTAATAATGGTGTGGTGTGTACATTATAGGTTTTCCTGCATCTCTAAGGGGCCGTTCATTACCTATCTATGCCTTAACACGAGAGGCACGAGTGACATGCCGAAATGAGGGCCTTTTCGCCTTGGTTTCTGCCTACGGCGCTAATCTATAACTCTTTGCGTTGTAAGACTGTGCGAGCGCAACCTCGGAATGATCTGATGGGCACCGACCTGATCTCAATCCCTAATACGTAGCTTTACGCAATGAGGAACAATCACTCGCGTATCTGTTACGGCCACGTACGAAACAGTAATTGTGTTGCTCGGAATGGGAAGTCGATACGACCTTGTCCGGTCTGCTCACGTCCCTTTCATTTCCCCGGTGCCAAAGATTGGTTGGCTTGGCCTTTGGCCCCCTCTTCTGTTTCTGAGTGATTTTTCTGTAGTGTTTCTGGTGATGCCCGACAGCTTGTTCGGCTTTGGTGGGATGAAAACATTCATCAGACTCCCTTGCTACTTCTTTCACGAAGGGATTCTGTTGCGACGCTGCGAAGCGGATGTTTTAATCCCAACGTAGCTGTTTTGATCCTGGTACTGTCCCGACGGCCTGGATTTTCTGATAGATCTCTTTGCTTATTAGCAAGGGAAGCCGGTCATATCGCTGTTTGTGTGACGGGACAATCTTGGGAACCGCATAGCTGGGGCCCTCGGGGCCCATTGTGGTTTGCGGCCTGGGGGGCAAGCTGGCATGGCTGGTCATCTCTCTCCCTGTCACCTTGTACCGAAACATAACCTAGATTTGTGCAGTACCCGGGTTCCGCCTAGGGAGGGAATAAGGGAGGCGGGGAACCCTCAGGGGAGGGCTTGTTGGTGTGGTAGGCGAGGTAGGTGTGCTGCAGCGCCTGTCGAAACAAGCAAGGAATATGAGGGAAATCTCTAGGCCGCCTGCGGGGGTTGCATCAGTCACATCGTGTACAGCATGGCACTCTCAAGTACGAGTACGATTAACGTAGGGTCTAATTCTAGTTGAGATCAATAGCAGTGGCCAAAAACCTCGTTAGGTGATTTCGATGCTACTGCTAGGTGTCAATTAATTGATGAGTTGCAAACGTAACACAGAGAGAGTACCACATCGTTTCGTATTTCTTCTACAATAGCATCGCATAGCTCAGACAACCGCAAAGTGACAACAAGTGAGACTGAGAACTGGAAATTTTCCATATCGTGCTCAGCCAACAATGTTTGTAGTCCGTAGTTCTGAGTAACTATCCAGGGAGTTCTCAGAAACAGGCAAAACGGTGCTATATATTACAACGTTGACTACTGCCTTGTTAGATGTTTATAATGGGCAGCAGTGCCAGCAGCTTTAAATGGTATCAATATAGTTACAAGTAGTTACAAGCAACTACATGACATAATAGCCATATTGTCAACTGCAGCATTCGATCGGCATTTGTTCAAGTGGTCACGTTAAACTCATGATAGTAAAAACCATTGTAATACAAGCATATAAGGTAAGGCTTCATGATCTAGGCACGTGATGCCGAGTTCTGAACATGTTCGTTCGTCAACTGCGCTATTATTAACCTGGTGAAACTCTTACGGCGTGGAAATTTCACATACCATAGATGTGGCTGCTGCCACTCTTGTGCTTGAAGAAGCAGTTAGCCACGCTCGTTCAGCAAGACTCACTAACATTGGGTTCCCCATTAAAGCTGGATTTGTCCTTAAGTGGCTTCTTTGAATACTCCGATCAGTTGGTCATTACAATGGGCCTATGGAGAACATTATTATGTGCTGTAGATATCTCGTGTATAGATATACAAACTCGGTTGTAAAAAAGAATATATTGAATAAATAATGTCTACGTCTATTTTCTGGACAACTAAGCTAACTCGTCATGTTCCAGTGATGTAACAATTGATTTAGCCCCTATGCCACATCCAACATGTTATGTTTGAGGTGATTACGAACAAGCTGTTACTATAAGATGCTTTTAGAGAACGATTGATGACAAAAAATGATATAAGGGAGTTTAAGCACTTCATACCTCAAGTATGTTTTCAACCCAGAACGGTACACTTATCACGCACACATGCACGAGCTTTGAGTTTGCTTCGGGCATATAGTGGGTAATTGATAGTCAAGAGTGAGCTTCATATGAAATGTATGACTGCGTTAACTATCAGCGCTTGATGATGTTTTGATTCTAATATACTGCTTTTATGTGACCTGTGAGTTGGCGTCACATTATCACCTATCATTATAGCGGACACTTCATGTGATTTCTCTCTCCTCCCGGGTTTCATTTAGTTTTAGTTTTAATCTCATGATTTCACGCGCGGAAATAGAGTATTCATTGCTTGAGTTGCTTGAAAGATACGCGATGATAACTCATGGTAACTAACTTAATCGAATGCTGATCTGGCAATCGAACTGTGGTACTAGATATTAATCCCTAGCGAAGGAATTCGACACCTTCCCTGGGCAGTATCGCATTTGTCCGATTCTTACATGAAAGGGGTCCTCTGAAGGAAGCGATTGTCTTGTACTGAGGTGGTTGAGTCATCAGCTTCCTGGGAAAGTCACGCTTGTGTACTTCTAGCTCACGACTATATTGATTCGCTGAGATCATTCCATGGAAACAGCGTATGCCTCCCCGAAGTTGGATTCAATTACGCCGTAGAAGACACATGACTGAATAACACTCCCGATCTCACCAAGTATTCAGACAATGTCGAGTGAGCTGACCAGTCTTCGGGCTTTAGTCACTGCCAGACCGCTGGCAGCGGCGGCGAAAAGTCACCCAGATCAGCCGCAGTCGTCGTAAGATCAAAGATAACATTGAAAAATACATCTCAGTAGGTAGGCTCTAGAGGAGCATTGGCGGCATGAACAGCAAAGCCAAAGGTATAGATCAAGCAACCTGGTCGACGGTTGCGAGTCAGAAATGCGCTGAGTATAACAGCGCACGAATAATGAGTGAGACCAAGGCACATTGAGATGATCGCACCCCAAGAAGGATTTGTCGGTTCTAAATGCAAATCTCGATGTAAGCCCGCGGCACAATCAATGTGCGTTTGCTTATTCGGAGATATTTCATTCATACTTAACTGCATATATCACATGATAGACACGTAAACGTCATACAGATAGACAGGCATGAGCGAGTGCAACGACGAACACTTTCCTATTCGCATCCAATTTCCGCGATTGAACCCTCTTGGCGCAAGTATGTATGCAAGCGCGGACATTGATATGCGTGGTAGAAGGATTTGTTGGAATCCGGGTGACTCGGGCTAGCCCGTCATGACGTTCGAGTCTTAACTGCAATAGGTTTGATTGTTCGAGCTGTCGAGATTGACGACATGCTAGAATTCAAGATTGGTCGGCTGGCGCCGAGATGATGTTACATCAGTCACTTAAAAGCTGTCCACTTAAGCAAAGATAAGCAATTGCTGATGTCTGGTTTTGTTTCTAGACCAGCTATCCCACTGCTTGGTACATAAAAAGTCGGCCCTTCGAATGACCGGTTTGATTACAATGCAGGATTTGGAGAGAGTACCAAGCACTCGAGCGAGTATCTGTCACGCGTGGTACGAGGTTCAACTCATCAGAAGCAGTGAGTAATTACACCAAGCTTAGATATTGTTTCGTTGATGACATCTTGTCACGTGTTTGTATTGTTTCAAATCACACAGTCCACTTTTCATACGTTGGGGTGGGATCAGCAGTGGGAGAGATGGGATATGAAGGTTCGCAAGGATTCGGCGCCTCACCTTGGCTGTCCTGCAAGAAATGCCTAGGTTTAGTGGTCAGCGCCTTGTTTCTTTGGAATCGTGGTCTCTTGCCATCGTGAACGACTGATTATTCACAATTACGTTACCAACTTTTCTCCGAGTCAGCTGGTATATACCTGGATAGATTTATTAGCTGTGGACATTGACATGCAATAAGGGCGATGTGCTTTACCAATACGGCTGCTTCCAATGCCTGATTGTGGGTTGTAGATCGACGTTTTGCGTCGCATAGCTGTATCGTGAACACATTGTTTTCGAGCTGCTTGCCCAAATTACGTTGTATGCGCCGGGGGGTTGTTTGGAGGCGATTGGTCTGAATGGCCACGGCTGAAGCTCGCCCTATCCCAACCATGTGGTCTAGTGCTGGGCGGTTGGCACGCTGAGCGTCCATTGTTCTGTGGCGGCCCATGAGAGTCAGGACATGGCTGTAATTTCAGGAGTAAGCGGGCAGGGATCATCCTGTGGCGTACGCAACACCAACGCGGAGAAGGCCGTGTGCTGCCTAGGATGTTAGACTACTTCCTATCCTAGAATGTTTCCCGTCAAGCTGTGACAAGACTGCAAAATTCAACGACGACTCGATTGAGTGTTCGATCAAGAGCACACTAGCTGGCTTGTTGCTTTACTATGAACTTTTCACATGTAACCTTTACACTACAAGAGAGCTTCGACAACTCTGTAGCTCTCTTACTAGCCCTCTTGAAATCTTGACCCACCGGTTATCAAGCATCAAGCTTGTTCGGACCATACCAACTGCCATCTTGAGTTCATACCACGCCAAAGCAGCTCGGGCACTGTTCCTTTCAATCTGGCTCGGGGGCTATTTGCCCAGAAGGCGATAGAGATGCAGCCTTCCGTATCGCCCTCAGAGTCCGATGGGGCCGGTCAGGTGCGGTATGCTAAGCCTTCAGAATGGGCAGTCCAGAAAGACATCATAAAGAGGTTGTATCTGGACGAGAACAAGACTTTGGACGAGGTGAGGCGCATCATGGCGGACGAAAACCATTTCCATGCTACGTAAGCTCTGTTCTGATGGATCCCCTAATATTAGTCACTCGGCTGATGTGAGTGTAGTCCTAGTATGGTGAGTTCTTGCACCCAGAGCATGTCGTTGGTTGTAGTGTATTCTTCCGTCCTATCAACCTGATGACATCACTCTTGATCGTTTCCGACGACCAAAGTATGAGCTGACTTGGAAGGGTAGTATAAGAAGCGCATCAGGGCTTGGCATTTCTCGAAGAAGTTAGAAGAAGACGACGTGCTCGAGGTGCTTCAGCAAAAACTTGAAAGGAAGGCTGCAGGCGAGGCTTCTCATGATCTCGTAATTCGAGGGCGCGTGGTGAGGAACCAGCGCCTCAGACGGTTTCTTGAACGGCGACCAGAGGTCCTCGACCGACTTCAGGCTCATCCGGATGCGCTTATCTCTGTTAGCTCCCCTTCTTCATCCTACGGGGTCCCTGCTGAAGTGCCCAGGGTACGCGCACTATCGCCGGAGTCCCGTACGATGGAGTTGACCATGTTGTCAGGTAAGCAGGGGATCGATCTATGCTATATCAGCCGCTTCGTAAATCCGGTCTGCAAGCCTAACAACCCAAGCAAGCGTTTCTTTTCGGAGTGCTCCCTGACCTAAATCTTGCTGACTGTGAATCCGAAGTACGCGACTACATGCGAGAGTGCGCACTTGGGCCCGCCGCGTGGACATGGACTCAAAATGGGTACACCTCTCGGCGGATAGGATCAACAGACTTGAGAGGTTCAAGGGTGCAAATGCTTCGAGCAGTCGACGAGTTCTACTGTTTGCAGGCCTCCATCGACGATGAGAAACCATCGAAAGAGATCTTCAAACTTGTAAACTCAACGCTGAACCATCTCAACGTCGCTATAAAAGCTGAGTTGCCAGACTTCATCTTTCAAATGATAGAAATCCTTCAGCACCCCTGGTCGCGTCACCCTGAGTTGTCACGGATCTTTCGGAGACACGTGGTAGAGTTGGGTGTAGTTCATCTGGGTGTGAACCACCCCCTTTCTGTTTTGTGGATGAACATGTTAAAGGAAAATGACGAGAACTCTCTCAGATTGACTCACAATGTTCTGGAGGTGATGCTTCAGGAGCTGCTCAAATCTAAAGGCCCGCAAGGTCATCTCACCTCTGGTAAGAACTCCTTCCCCTTTCCCCTGGGCAACTTTCAGAGCACGCCATCAGCTATAGAGACTATGATTATGATAGTCTTCACATGCTTCTGAGGGTCTCCTAGCACTTAATTCAACTGGCGACTGCTGACAGTGAGCGTTGCAGTGGCGCTTAACTATGTCTTGCGGTTCCTGATACATACACAAGATGCCTACCACTCATGGCTACGGTTCAATGAGTGGAACAAGGCATACCCTGACTGGGATGATCACTCGAAATGGTCGGCACCTGTGCGATCGAGGTTAGAACAGTACACCAAAAGCGCGAATGGATCAAACCATCCTGTCGGCCATACCGGCACTTTGATATCACCAGCAATGGAATACCAACGACCAGACGGCAGTTGCGGAGACCTTCATTCTAGGTATCTCTTGCCATACTTAGCAGGTCGGATCGCGGTACGGAACGGCGATGCAGATCGTGCCGAGGGCTGGTTCCTGAAATCTTCGGTAGCCGCAAAGCAGATTCCAATGCCACATCTGACAGATTATTACCCCAAAGTTTACACGAACCTCCATGTTCTCTATGTCGCCACGGAGCAGAGAGAAAAGCTCACGGGCCTACACGAGGAATTAGCACAATTTAAAGCCAATATGTCTGCGGGAACTAAGTGGCCAGCCGACTTATTACCTGGGGATTGTGCCGAGTGCGTTGGGCTTCGGTATCAGTTGAAAATCCCCTCTTCATTATGATTGGCTATGAAGACGGACGATTCAGCCAACTTGGCGAATAGGGAGAACCAACAACGATGGCATTGTTGATCTCATTCCATTCATCTCAACAGCTCACCAATCGACTTCCACTCGACGACGTTTCCGTTTTTTTTACAAGAAATTGCGAGGAAGACGTAAGTCTCTATTATCGATGCATGCCCATCCTCCATATTTGCTCGTCGCTCATATATGTAGGATGGAATGGTGTATGCAAAGTGAGGGTTATTATTATGCTGGTCATACTCATACGATCAGCTTTCTCACTCATTAGTTGCGCTCATCTTCTCATGAAGACCATACCTGGTTTATTACGTTAGATTTTATATCCCAACAAGACGTGTTCCCCACGGGACGCTCCAGGCCTAGAGGCACAGATAATTAGTCATCATTAGTGGACAATTTGGTTGAATGATAATGTATATAGTGTTTTAACCCTTGTCAAGACGTCTGACGCGCGACGCTTGCCCTTTCCTTGCACGCAGTTGTTGAATGATAATGTATTCAAATATCGCTTTAACGATCTTGCTTAGCTTTTTTATAGAGTATGATCCGATGTACGAGCTGTGTACAAAACCAAGATAGGATTCGTTAAAGGGGAAGAGAGAGAGAGAGAGAAGAGGAATAAGCGCAACGAGCTTACACAGCGACTATCCATACCTTCGCCAACATAACTAAACTTTCCATGTTCGAAAAATCTAGTCAGATTGTCAGACGCCTGAGGTTCCTTCCGGCTCTGCATGCGAATAGCGCAATCGGCTACGTCTAGAACGGAAATAAACAGTACAACGCCATTGGCGACAAAACAAGTACTCAACGCCGATGCCGACCTAATACCATCACACATATCAAAGAGGAAAAAAGAAGATGCACACAAGGAGAAAAGAAAACCCCAAATCCGGAAACATGACGAACGCCACATGCATGCAAGCAAGAACAGCCATCCAATCCCACACTGCCAAAACATCAACGCCACTGGGTACGCATATTACTTACCCAACCCCTGACCCTAGGTGCAGCATGCATATTAATATAGAGTCACAGAGTTACATACATCCATATCTGCATTACCTATACATACAGCTTACAGCTTAGAGCTTCTCATCGCCTGCCTAGGTAGGTATGCCAGGGTCTTTCTTTGACTAAGACGTGCGACCATGACTGCATAGATCGACAGCAGCAAGCAACCTTGCAAACGAAACAATGCAGACCAACCTCGACGAGTCCCAAGATCCGCCACAATAGCCTGCCTGGGCCGGCCCGATGAACAATATCAATGACGGTTGCATGGATGCGCCCTGGAGTGAGCGTCGATTTTGCCGTCAACTTTCTATCATTTGTCGCCTTCATTGAGATCGAGCCAAACGAATAGCGAATCTAGAAGTGTCGGCCCAAGGGGTATTTCGAGAACCGGTTCATTGTTGTCATAGAGATTGATTACGCCCCCTGCCCGATAGGCCGCCTTACCAGACCGATCCAGAATCTGAGTTGCATGTAACATCGGACCGAAGTATGTAGTTCATGGTCCGTCATCTGTTCCCTTTCCAGGGAGCGAAGTTACCCAACGGCAATGCTAGGCTTTCCTAGTCTTAACATCCGAACGACGGACAAGGCGTGTCGCGGATAAGTAGAAGGGAAAAGCACACAACACAATCCCACGGTCGTAATGATGTGTTGTCGATGTGTTGTCGTGGTATAATGCAGGTGGATAGTTGCTTCTTCACTGAACGCATCACTAATACACTGATACACACCATGTCAGCCCGGCCATGCAAGTAAGCAAACAACTAGACAAGTAGATAGGAAAAGCAGGCAAGCAAACTCGGGCCATGACGACGAAGTAGAAGCAGACTAATAGATAGATGAGCGACTGGCTACCCATGATTTGAGCACGGATGGATTTCAGCACTCACTCACTCACCTATACAGAGATCCCACAGACCAATAGAACTATATGAGGTTTAGAAGATGGTGTTTTCCCGCATATAGATGAATGGAACAATATTACAGCTAACGAACGGTTCATTGACATGGAAGCCCTGTGTGGCGATACTCGACGCCTACCGTTCATCGCTTAACATCTAGCAACCTAGGTATTACTATCCGAGTACTGGTATAAGTTATTAAACACAAGTATGTAGTAAGGCGGCCGAACAGAGGTTTATGCGTATGAACATACTTCTTCTTTTCCCTTAAGTACTGATATACTGTCTACATATCCCTGATATGCCTATGCAAGCAATGTACACTATTAGATATATAACTTTGATCTAGTCTTTATTTCCTTTGATACACCCGAAATAAAAGTAGTATGCATAATCTATGCACGGAAGCTTCAGCTACCTTCCCTGGCACACCGTCACATGAAAGTAGCAAGTGATCGCATGTGTCTCACATATGATCACAACTAATAAGCAACCATCATCCTCATCACCCCTCCATAGCCGCATAAACACACAACCACGAAGAACCGTGATTATCGTCAAGAAATCCGGCCACGTGGATCTCAGGCATCAACCTAACAGGCTACCTAACGCCCCAAAAGTGTTAACTTAGTTATAGTAGCCCGATAACCTGCCCCTCAGACATGTGATTATGCTGCTGCGAAGCCGGAAGTAAGTCTCTCTTAGCTAAGCATCAGGAAAGAAGGCAGATACCTAAACAAGGCGCGAATCCAAGCAGCCGGACCGAACCGAACCGAGCCAGAACCATCTACGCACGTGTGTAGACATGTATGCATGTACGCACCCACTGCCGCCGTGCGCTAGCTTCAGGCACGAAGACTCGGCAGGGCAGGGCACCGACCAAGCTTTTCCAAATGCCTAGTACCACTATCTATCCAGTATCCATAGGCTAAGTAGGCAGAAGTTAGAACGTGTCGTGAAGCGAGCGAGCGAGCGAGCGGGCGGGGTTGCGTGGGTGGGTGAGTGGGTGCAACTCTTACTCAGTACCTCATATCAAGCTTGTTTCCGCGTTGCCAATAACAAGACAGGAGAGCGCAACAAATACAACCTCGTTGGCACAGATACCTACCTCCCTCGCGCCTAAGCCCCACGGTTGCGGTCGGGATGGGAGGCGAAGATTGGGCCGAGATCTCCTACCAAGTCAGGTAGGTAAACTTACACTAACACCAAGTGCGCGTAAGGCATCGATTGAGGCCCAAGGGGCACGAAACGCTGACTACGTTGGTAGGCTAGGCGTTGGGAAATGCTGCGACAGATATATTATGAAGACTTACTCAGCCTCTTTTGCGTGTCTGTGTTTTTTTCTTATCGCAGACATCAGTGGGCGAATACAAGTTGTGAACAGTTGGGCGGCCAACTCATACTTGAAGCGTGATGATACCGCAGCACCGACTGAGAGCACGCGACGAGGGCGTACGTTTATCCTGATGGGAGTACAACCAACGCATCGAGACTCGAGACTCGAGTTTCTAACTGCAGTTTTCTATGTATGCGCCCGTCCTTGATCTAGATACGTATCTATGCCTGGCGCAAGTAGGCAGCCAGCAGCCAGACGGGCCGCGACATCAGACAAGAACTGCATTTTCCAGAACAACGGCCCTTCTTTCGTTCGAGACGAGACGAGATGAGACGTTGCACAGCCAAGGCAAACTGCACAACTAAGTGAGTGAGTGAGTCATTAAGTAGGTATGTAGGTAAGGAGACACGCCGATTGTCCCATCGGACAGGTCCAACACACCAGATCGTCCAAACATCTCGTTGGCCAGCCCTTCTCTAGTCGCGTTGTCGTTGTCGAACATGGCATCGCAGTGTAGCATAGCACATGTGCGATTTTCGGACCGAGATTCGTCCTATGCTGGCTGCTATGCATTTTTAGGTATCAGTACACGTACTAGTATCAGTATCATCAGTCTCACAATGAAACAAAAGCCATGCCTCCCTCAATTATCGGTAATAGTTCTAGAAGAAGAAGCGCAAAGGGTGTTCCCTTCCCTATGCCTTTGCTATACTTCCCAGGGGTAGATTGCGTGTTTGATCTGATCTTTTTGCATTGGCTTGCTTAAGGGGATCTCTTGCCTGACGAGCGAGACGAGCTGAGCCCCTTTGGCAGCGACGACGTCTCTGTCAGGCACAAACCAAACCAAACCAACCCGTCTCGAGTCGAGATCATCAAAACCAATCCTACCCTATGCCTTGGATGTAACACAGTGACATTGTATGCCTTTCTTGTCCAAAAGAGTTTCTAAAAACGGGTAGCATGAAGCTGAATCCTAGGCCTGATTAGTGGGCTCTTACTCTTCCTTATTTTTACTTTATTTTTATTTAAGTTTAGTACAGTCAGTATCTACTTAGGCATGTTAGGTAAGTCTTGACTCTTGACCCTCAACCCTCAAACAACAAGAACCCCTGAGTGGCATGCATCCCGTCTTTTAGCATATCGCAATTAAGACCCCGGCCCCTCCCTGCCTGCCTCCCTTGACGTCTTCAAGACTTTTCCTGAATTTTGGTTCTGCCCAGGGCTTTTGGCTTTTTACCCTGCGGCGGCCCCTACCGTGGACCCCTACTTGCCCTCTTCGGGTACTTTACCCATCCCAGCGCAGCCCGACCTAGCCTATTCTAAACTATTACTAACCCAAATAGGCCGCACTAGCCGGCGCAACGGCATTATAGTGGTCAGCTGAAAAAGAAAAGCCCCGGTCCTGCCCCCAGTCAGTCCTTGCCCCAGGCACCCTCAGCGCCCTCCCCTAGCTAAGCTAAGCTAAGCGACCACCGAATGATTGACGCAACCCATTAATTCCCCTCTGCTATTATCTACTCCGTGTGGGTGGAAACGCAACGAACGTCATCGCCAATAGACCACCGACGTAATCGGGGACACGGACGGGGACGGGGGGTAGGGCAGGGTCCAAAAAAAGGAGAAAAAAAAGAGTACCCCGTTCTCCGTCTCGTAACCATCGTCCCATTACCCATATGGCGGTGGCGGCAAACACGAGACTTTACTTACTGGGAGTAGCTCTAGCTTTGACAATGCAATCCAAATGGGGGTGAAAACCAGTTTTTCGCTAACGATATACCATAACGGACAAGCAAGCAAGCAAATTTGCTTGTTGCATGCAGATGTGGACAGCGTACAGCGTACGAGTAGATAGAGCTGAATTGTTCTAGTAGCTGTTAGTTAGCTGTTTGTTAGGTTTCAAAGAAAACGACCTGGTTTGAAGACCCGGCGCCAATTCATTAGCATTTGCATTGTGCATCTGCTCTGTCGCCTGGTGTCCAATTACCTACTTCCTGCGTCTCTCATTTGTTGCCAGTTGGTAAGTGGTATGTAATTGAGATGGATGTGAGTGGCTTGCTTTCGTCCAGCACTCCCCCCATCCCCATCGCTTCCCATAGCGCCGTGCCACTCCCGCTGCTCGTCATTCGTGCTACCTACCACCTACCGTGCATGGGAACCCCTTGCTGCAGCGAAGGGGGCTACATGTACATGGTATTACTGCAGATGAAGAAAATGCAATTGCCATGGTTGCAGGGTATGCCATATGGGCCATATGGCCTGTTTGTTAGATAATACCTACCTGAGAACTGGAGACGGGGACAGAAAACACAGGGAAAGGAAAGAAAAAAAAAACAAAAAAATCTCTCAAAACGTGACCCAAGCAATTTGTTCCATTTGTTGTACTGGCTTACGTCCGCGCTTCACACCGAAAATGGGCGCTCACACAATGATGTCTGTGGAGTGAGCGTTTCGGAGCTCCGGCATCGAGGTGCTCAGATAGCCATCGTCATTCCCATTTTGCCTCCGGCACCATACCGTGGTCGTACAGTCGTACAGCCATAGATAGGCGACTGCTTAGCGGCAAGCCATCTATGTCAACACTAGCTACCTAGATAGCTGTTCATCCCATCTAGTATGCGCAAGATGGTGTTGTTGATCTTCGCCATCGGGCGTGCTGATGCTATCCATTTCGTGTGTCAATCAATGGTCCTGCCTCTGCGGTTGGGCATGATTCTGGATTCTAGTCACTTCTTCTGAGTAGGCACTCGGCAGGCGAGCTAGAGCTAGGCTGGCATATGCGCACATTCGGCGCGGCGTTAAGACTAACAAAGGTCCGACGGCAAGGTGTCCTGTGTCTTGTCCTGTCCTCAATCACTCAATCAACCCTTGGGCCAGGACCAGGCGGCGAGAAAGTGGTAGCTGACGATCGGCTTCTGGCACGTCTGGCTGGCGTTGTCGATCTCGGACCAGTCAGAATAGATTACCTTGGCTGTTCTGACACTTTGCGCAGTACCCAGAACCTGACCCAGACGACATCTCCACCTGGGGAGTCGGGGGACAAGGTACAAGGGGACAGGGGGGACTTACCTCGTGGCTAAAGTTCTTGGCTGGGCAGCGGGCAGCGTCCCAACGGCCGTTGCGCCCGTCTGCAGCCCAACCATTCTCACTCACTTACATACAGCAGACTCGCATACACACACTCACACACAACCCGGGCGCAATGGACTGCTGCAATGGGCATCTCGAACCGCGTGGTCTCGAGCATGGATAGATTAAACAAAACATGCCAAAGCTGCAACGCACAAACGCACACGCCCTGCAAACGCATAAGCCGCTGCCCGTGTGGCCGGGGGGCCGGGGTACACAGCTTTTACCGCATACACGCCATGGCTGCAGGCGTAGAGTGTCGTTCCCACTACTACTAGATGAATAATAGAAATCCGCATTCCACGCTCCGGCGTGTGTTGGTACTGGTATCCTGGGACCCGGCGGCCGACGCCCTGACATTGACGTGGTGGTGGCCTGATTGATCTGGAAAAGAGAGAAGGAAAAAAAGGCGCAACTGAATTTTTCCAGACATTGACATGTTGTTCAACATGCGTAGGCGTAGCGCAGACAGGCATAGCCATGCACTTTCGTTCGTCGCGAGAGCAGACAAGCAAGCAAATACGAAACGGCACATCAGGTGAGGGAGGGCCCGTAGACGGGCGAGACGGGCAGACAGACAGACAGACATCTCAATCGATGTCTGATCTGTCCCAATCTCAATCTCAATAAGATTAAGATTGCCGACAGATTCCAGTCCGTCCCGTCGCTTAGCAACGTACGGTATTGACGTATGCGTGTGTATTGTGTGCCTACTAGTAGTTTTAGATGCCCTTCGGCAATCTAGGAAGTACCTGGGAAACATGAGAGAATATCAATCAAAAAGAGAAAAGCCCGAACGACTTACTATCTCTCGATATAGGTGTCAAAACCTGTATTAAATTTTGCGAGTCTTTTTTTCTTTCGTCCGTCTGTGTACACTCTCTGCGGCCCCCAACGCAACGCAAAAGCGGCACGGCAGCAAGCCAGCAGCAGGGGTCGGCCCAGAGGCCAGGTGCGGATACGGCACTCACAGTCTACAGAACAATATGTCGAAATAGACGCTACCAACAACCTCGACGGTCCTGACGGCGGTGGTGGGGAGGAGGATCCTGGCAAGCGAGGGATTGGGCACATCCGGGGCCCTTGAGCCTTGAGCCTTGACTGGTCAGGGTTGGGCAAGGTGAGGGTCCCTGGCGACTGGCCCGCCTGGGCAGACGAAGCCACCTGGGCAGGCGAGCCAGAACGGCGGTGGTGCTAAATTCGGGCTAACAGGCTGTTGGGTACTTCGTGTTAGGGGTCAGATAGCGCAGACGGTAGCGCACGACGCTAGGTACCTGAGGAGGTACCTAGTGAATCTACCTGGCCCGCCTGAGTGTGCAGGTACTTTTGGCCCGTCCAAGCGAAGGCGGCCACCACCCTCGACACCACACACCCCACCTTCCATTGAATCCCTTCTGCGCAGAAGACAGAGAAGAGGAAAGGAAGTGTGTGCAGGACCTCATATCTGTCCCACCTTCCCCGTCAGCCAGTCCTCCCAAACCCCCAAAAATCCAGACCTCCTCCTACTCCTACTCCTCCCCATCTCCTCATACCTCGTCATCGCCGTGATTCTTTGCATTCACAGCGACACCACACAACACACACACTATATATACACACACACACACGGAATTTACGATATATACGCCCAACACCCTCGACTCGGCCCTGACTCCGTCTTTGCTTTCCCGCCCGCAGCCGCAAAATCTCGCACCAACAAACTCTATCGAGCACAAGCTTAATTCGCCTCACGTCCAGCTGCGATGACTGACCCTCGAGCCCGCCACCCGGGTCGCCGGTCCCCTACCTTCAACCCTGCCCGGGCATCGATGCCCGTCATGGGCTACAACACCCCCTACACCAGCGAGATCCTCCACGCCGTTCCCGCTTCTCGCTACGAGACGTCGGTGCCTCGTCGTCACGACCACAAGACCTCCACTGGCGCCCAGCCCCAGACCACCACCGTCACCACCTACAATGTTACCAAGGACTCGTCCCTGTCCCGCAGCCAGAGCAGGACGGGCAGGAACCGATCCTCCACTGTCGATGCCCACTCCCACTCGGGGAAGCCCATCATCGTCACCACCAACCACCCCCCGCGCTCCCACGCCGCCTCCTCGAGCCACAACTCGTCCTCGGCTGCCGCTAGGACAAGCAGTCCTGCCCGCGATCGCGAGCCACACCACCGTCCCTCCGACGACGGCTACTACTCCCTCCAGCCCGCTTCCTCCATCCGCTCCCGCAGCCACAACCGCCACAGCAGCTACACCCAGGGCGCGCCCCTCAGCGACGAGCTGCACCGCCTGCGAGAACGTGTAGGGGGCACCGCGGATGGCGGCTTCTGGCCTCCGACCCGCGCCAGTACCGACAACTTCCGCAACCCTCGACCTCACGTCTTATACACGACCACTGCTCACTCCGCCCACCCTGCCCATCCTGCTCATTCTGCCACGCCCGCCCATCACGCCACGCCCGCTCACCATGCCACCCCCGCATACGGCAAGAACTCGGCCGTGGCAGATGACTATGATGACTACTACGAGTACACCAAGCCGAGCGAGCTGGTTCGCTATGATCTGGATCACGACCAAGGCCGCAGTCGGCGCGAGAGCGTGGACCGCTCCTACTATCGGCCTCACGTCAACCTCACAAGTCACGAGGCCGCCCGCTACGATACTCGCCCTCGGCCAAAGCCCCCAACCGCCGCCGGGCTCGATAGATACAACCGCTCAGCAGCCTCGGGTGCCTACGACCGGCCCTCCGTCACCATGCCTGCCCTGCCCGCCGTTCCCCCGCCACCACCCATTGATACATCCCGCCGCACCCCCCTTCTCGAACCCCCGAGAAGCCCTGTAGGCGACGCGAGACGCCAGCGCCCTGTGTCGTTGATTCAAGATGGGCCTGCCCGACCGCATGCCGATGATCCCTATCGCTCGCGCGATGACGAGCGAGTAGGAACAGGTAGAGACCGTCGTGCTGCGCGCGAGGACGACTACCGTGATGATAAAGTCACCGCCCGTGGCTTTGGTATTCGCACAGATCTCCTCGACCCCTCTCCCATTCGTCCCGCTGGCACTCCTGCGCCTCAGGCCTACGATGAGCGCCGCTCACACCATGAAACCGCCCCTCGTACAGTCAAGCGCGGATCAGATGAGTCGTTGACCCATGGTCGTCACAACGACCAACACTCTGCTGATGATTATCGATCCCGCACCGAAGAGAGCCGGGATCGAGATGATGGTGTGAATCGACGAGAGAGTGTCAGCCGCGCACGCGACAAGGTTGCCGCTACTCTCAAAGGGGCTGCCGTCGCTGTTGGACTTCTTCCCGTCATCGGCCGAGACAATAATAACACGTCACCCCGACGACGAGCTCCTGGCGAGGACAGGGATCACAGCCCGCGCGACGACGAGGCAACCAAGCCCAAAGAGCGCGACTCTGCCGACTACGATCAACGTCGTGATTCACGGAGGCCACGTTCAGACTCCGTCTCGGGCTCTAAAGACCGAGTCCGTGAAACGGAACGTGAACGTCCACGCCCGCGTGATCAGGAGCGCGAGAGAGGAGATCGCGACCGGGACTATGAGCGTGAGAAAGAGCGGGATCGTGAGGATGGCAGAGACCAGCGTGAGCGTCATCGCAATGACGCCGAAGCTAAGCTCAATGGCTCAGACAAGAGGGAAACCTCCGCAGAAGACGCCCCCAACACAGGACGTAGACGCCACCGCCCCTCTTCCGGCTTCGATCCTACAGACACCAAGGGTTTGATGGACCTCAAGGCTGAGCTGGCCGCGCTCGACGGCCAGGACAAGGGGGCTGAAAAAGATCGCTCAGCTGCACCATCCCACAAGGCGACCACATCGACCAAACCGGCTCCGAGCACCAACAGCTCTGAAAAGGAACGTGACTCAGTCGATGAATCGCGTGGTCGTGAACTAGTTTCACCGTCTTCCGAAGAGAAGCAAGTCCGGGTTGTTTCCCCCCCACGCGACAAGTCAGAATCCAAACCGATCAAGGGCATCCTCAAGCAACCCAAGGTTCGATTCCCCGAGGATGCGAACCCCATCCGTGAGGGTGTAGCGCCGCACAAAGACGATCAGACCAAGAAGGACGTCCCCCAGGGTGCTCGATGGACCAAGATCAGCAGGAAGAAGGTCAACCCCGAAGCCCTCACCATTGGCAAAGAGCGATTCGAAGTTCGCGACGACTTCGTCATTGTCCTGCGTGTCCTCAACAAGGAGGAGATCCAGGCTTATGCGACCGCTACGGCGCAGATAAGGGGTATGTAACACTCATACTTCTTTCAAGCGAATGCAATTGTCAAACTAACACTTTCACGTCTCAGACATGCGAAGGAAGGAATTCGAAAGAGAATCCAAAAACCCTGATCGAGAACGTCACTCGGACGAAGAGCAGACACGCTCTGATGAGGAACGGCAGCGACGTCAACGCCACCGCCGGGAGGGAGAGGATGAGGAATACCGAAAGGGCGACAGCAAGCACTCGCGACGCCAGCGCTATGAGGATGAGACCGACACCCGGCCGCCGAAGGCGATCGAATACAACTCGGGCTCGGGCCACCGCCACTATGACTCCAATGCCGAGGACCGTCGTTGAATCAAACCAACCTGAGCTATGCAGCAGCGTTACTGGATAGGACGCCACGCAACTTGATCGGATACAATCACAATCACAATCACAATCACAATCACACACACAATTGAACCACAACTACATCACTCACAATTACATTCTCTTCTCCCTTTCCTTTGTTTTGCTAGCGCTCTTTATTCTTTTCGGGGTGGAGGCATTCTTGTTTTTGTTTGTTGCCTGCCTACTTATAGAGTGATACCTGATACCAAACAAAGCATGTACGAAGATGGGAAAAGCTGAGGCTAAGGTTGCTTACTTGCTATTGGTTGATTGATTGATTAAATCGTGTATGGATGGGCTGGGATAGGATGGGATATATTCAAGAGCGTATAAGTACAAGTACAAGCATTGGGTGGACGGATGGATTGGGATGGATTGGAGTTATACTATATATAGCATGTAGGATTCGGGAATTGAAAAGGAGAATTATGGATTTCAATCTGGCTGAAACGCGGTTCGGTCGTGTTGGTTTACGTGAATCTATCTGTGATTGATTATTTGTAACGATCGGCGCTGCACTTGCGCGGAAGTGAGTGTCTGTCTGTCTTTTAATTCTGAGGAAAGATACATACTTAGTAACTAGAGGCTTGGTTGAGCTGAGAGAGTCCGGCAAGATAGAGGCATGCCTTGTTGACACAAGGCGTGAAAGAGTATAGGCACATGCGAGCTATCTACCACAGTCAGTGCCTGCCCATAGGGAGTGGTGGAACACCGTTTGCTTATGGAAGCAGAGAGGAGGGTGCGATCGACGACGTCGTCGCCATTTCTCAAACTCGATAATGCCGTTCCCGGCATACCACCTGCTCGAGAGTTTCTCCATGTGGGCGGAAAGAAACTCAATTTGTTAAGGTTAGCAACAATGCTGGCAAATGTGCCTGCCTGTCAACTAAACAGCGAAACTTGCTCTTCCTTCCCTGAGGTTCTTTAGGGATCATGGCATGCCTGTCCGCTGGGTAAGACTCAATATGATTTCGAACTCGCGGTTAGGAGGCATATATATACCACTTAGGTACGTGAACAATGCTTGCATGTCCACTTTTGCAATTATTACCAGACTACTAGACATGCCCCTCTCCTCTGTCTTTGCTATATATCTCTTTCACCTCGTCGAGAATGCCGCCGATAGCCTCGGCGTAGCCCATAAATTCAAGTCCTGTTTCCCTACCCAGGTATATCGCAATCTTCAGCCGCCAACTGCTGACCGCCACCGCCACCGCCGCCGCAAAACCAACTTCGGCGATCTCAAATACGGTCACACCGAGTAATTACAACGAGTAGACAGACAGACAGCCCGTAGCTAGTCGAAGCTCACTCACTACTGGCCTACTTTGCCAATGTCAATCAAGGCCACAGGGGATAATTAATTGGCCAGTTACCGATCTTGGGATGTGCGAGACTCTGACCGTAGTTACACCCCGGGAGAGGCATCAATTATCATGTCCCTCTCCTCTCTAGGTAGGTACTTACTTACTTACTTGCCCAGCACTAAGGAGGTCGAGGAGCGAGCACTCACTCCTCCAGGCTCCTACGGAATTCTGCGCAGGGTGCTTACTTATATCGCCGTCTGGGGCGGGGGGTAAGGGGCAAAGGAAGGAAGGAGGTTTGTTTACCTTGATGAGACTGATGAGGCGAAGCCGATCTAATTAGATGCGCCGAGCTACCTGCGTCGGGCGGGCTATGGGGGAGAATCCTTTTAGTCTCAATGCTGTGATCCATGTTTGCCTCATCAATATCATGACTTGAACTTCACACATTAAAATCAAACTTGGTAAATTTTCGAGCTGCCTGCCTAGGTCCAATACGAGAGGAGAAAAGTACGGCATTATCGACATAATGATATCCCTCCCGTGCTTTTGACTCACGCGTTTGCAACCCATAGCGACTTGAACCCTGCTACCCAAAACCAAAACATCAAAACAACCAAGGAGTCAAATTAATTGTGAGGATCGGTAGTTGACTATATGAGTACAAGATTTTTAGGACTAGATTCGCGCAATACTATAATTATCGACAAAGCTAATAGCTTAAACAACCTCTGCGAAAGTCCGCCTACATAACGAATGGTGAGATTATACTTTCTTTTCATACAGCGGTCGGACTTGTTTGCGGAGTTACATCAAACCTACCTAGGCTCTTCCAAACAGTCCCAGCGCTACAATCCGCAATGTCTTTGTCTCCAGAATTGAATCATTCAGTGGCTAGGAATTAGAGTTTCCCCCGAGTTCCACTTTAGTAAGTAAGTAGTCGACAAGAACCAAGCACTAAGTACAACGCATGAACCAAAGTAAAAATAGACTGTTTTGAGATCGCCTCCTCGTCATGCAGCAAAGATCCTCCACCTTCAACAACGATCCTCCGCCCAACACTCCATACTCGCATAATGAGGTGTACAGTAAACAAACCCAGCAAGTCGCCTTATCTAAGTATTTAAGAAAACTGCGTAAATCAGATTTTGGTCTCATGCATATCAAGAGGTAAGCTACCTTGGGCAGGACAAGGGCTGGTCCGCCAGCGTTAACGATTTACTCAGACAGGCGCGGGATCACGCGTCAAATGGACTTGCGCTAAAGTGAGGGGATCTATAAGCAGGCAAGTGATTAAAAAAACATATAGGTCAAGCGTCAATTAATTCTATTGACTCCTGGGCTTCTTTAAGACACTTAAGAGTCGTCCAGTCATTACATAGCAGAAAGCAGAAGCTACCCAGGTAATCAGGATGCAACAAAGTTATATATTAGGGAGGATTCGAGCGCCACCAGTCTAGCTAGCTATATCCAGTATATATGCCTTCCGACTGACGCTCATAGCGTACCTGCCCTACAGTGAGTCCCTTGCAGGGTATAACCCGGGTACATACGAGGCTCCTTCCACCTTACCGTCCGCCGTCCGGGATCACGCCGATCTGATTAGATCAAAAGATAAGGATGTATTTTGGTGAAGCACCCATGTGTAACCAAATAACCTAACAATTTTTAGCATTCTACATGCGAAATTTTGTATATTTATAAGGAGAGGCATGGAGTCCAGAGTCGCACTACGTATGCACCAGTCTGATCAAATTACATAGATGAAAACACTCACCACTGAGTACCGATCTCACAAATTTCAGCGGCCAGTCTAGGGACAGATGCGAGAAGGAGGTACCGTAAATATCAGTCTAAGCGACGGACATCTGCACCATTGTCCGTCACGCTACAGCAACATAACACCGACTACCTAGCCAAAGTACCTACCTCAAGCAAGATCTGGACAAGGTTCACCCTCACGCGAAGCCACATACCGAGGAAGCAACTATTGCCACAAAATGACCAGATCACACACTCTGCTTGTCTGCCGAAGCAGGTCAGAAAAGGCGACCTTGGAAGATTGGTCACGGGAATAATCGCTGTACTAGTTGTACGGTCGCGAATATTGCAGAAAGATGGTCCCAAATCGCTAAAGCCGACCGGAGTATCTCGAAAATCCGACTGTTGAGATACCCGGGAGCACTATTATCATCCCTCGAAGAATTATTTGATGCACCCATAGTCACAGAACAGACGTGTCAGTTACTTAAGAGGAATTTTTCGATAGTAGTTTTTCGAGTCATCATGCTTTACCACTATTCACCACGAAAACAACATGGTTTGCTGGTTCTCATACCGTAAACCAAGTGAGTACCTAGGCGCTCTGAGGGCTCTGCTAAGGCCGCGTAATGTGACCTGCTTGGACATGCAGACAGGAAGATGCTCGAGGCTAAGCTACTCACTGATCGATACGTGACCCCGTCACCACAGGCACTTTTTGCCTTACCTGGCCCGCGGTAGGAAAACGTAAGGTAGTGCTATCTAATTTCCACATTGCGTGCCTAAACGAAGTAATATAGGGTTCGGTCGTGCTCGTTGTTGTAAAGGCACGATCCGGAGGCGGTCTGCCCTAGATAACAACCCTATCTGCCGAAGCATACTAATCAGATTGAAATAGCTTCAGGAGGTTTGCGACAGATGTACCCGGGCGGACTAGGTAATGCCTATGTCGCGTATCACGCAGCAGCAGATACTTCAATAGCCGAGTCCAAAATAAGTACTTTAGGAAGCCGACCATCCAGGTATTCGGTGGTACTATCTGCATTTCGCGATGGTTCGCATGGGTAGGTGTGTAAGGAGGGATGCAGATGTTTGTGAGACAATGCAGCACAACCACTTTCAGATTCTCAGCCCCCTCGCTACAGCCCAGGCCATATATTAGACAAACATTTCGAGGCCACGGTATTGAAAGATGGACCTCCTTAAATAGAAAGTTGACCGTGCAAATCTAGTGTCGATGCATTTAATTAGCATTCCAGGACCGCGACCATCAAGGTATCCAGAAGGACCGATCTCACTTCCTTAGGGGTTGGTCACTCAGGAAGGAAGTTACGTAACAAGATTCTCTCTCGCCCGTGACTGCTCTACAACGGTGATCTGAGCCCTACCTACCTCTGCCACATCTCCATCCCATCACCATATTCGCACGCGTCGTGCGACTCGATAATTATATTTGGGTGCTTGGGAGGGCTATCAACGAGATACTCGGGGTTTCTAACACCTCATTCTCAGCGGTTTTCGCGTGGAGATACTCACGTAGGTGAGTATATAGGAGTTTGTGCAAGAAATGGTTGCAGCTACGCCACAACGAAATTTCGTTACGCGTCACTATCTCACCGAGCAAGCAGCGGTTTCCAATACCTAAGAAGGCTCACCCACCCTAACCCTTACCCTGCGCCACAAACTCATCGCCGCAGGCGCAACACCAAAACGAGGACCTGTATACATGTAGGTAAGGTTCATGTCTAACGAGCCAAGCAGCAGCCTTGCCTGTACGGCTGTTAAGCAGCTACTCACTCACCCAGTCACTCACTCACTCACACGGCAGCGCCTTCTGCTTTCCTCCGTAAGTCCACGGTTTTTGCCTTTTTATCTTCGGTAGCCAGTAGCCCCTACAGTTCCCTAGGCCATGCTCATCATGTGACGCTGCCACCCCCGTACATACGTAGTCTCGCAACTCTACCTCCGAGCTCCGAGCCTTTCTCTCTGGCTCTCTCCCAGCTACCTCTCTCCCTACCGCTTTCCTGCACCTCGTCACCCCTAACCCATAACCTTTCCTTCTGCATACCGTACATCCCATCCCATCCCAAGCTCATATAGCTAGCCCGCCGCCAGCTATTAATTACTAAGTATACAACCAACCTGCCTCTTGGCACAATGGTAAAGGCCATCGTGAGGAAATGGTAACCTGCTGACCTCCTAAGTCAGAAACTGCGGGTTCGAGTCCCGCCGGGGGCTATGTCTACTCCTTTTTATTATTATTTCTTTCCCTCTCATGCATTCTCGCTGCCTCCTTTAATCCCAGATCAAGGCCTAGTCGTGAGTAAAGTTCTCGATAGCTAGTACCTCCCCTATCGGGTGCTTGCTAGTATACTTACCTACTTACGTAGATGACATTAATTGAAGCCTTACCTTCGCCTTGCACCCTTACTCCCACCCTCTTCCCCTCCCCCCTTCTCCCCCTATAAACTTCGCCTCTCCTTCTACCTCTACTTCTACCTTTGCCTTCACTTTTGCTGTTGCCACTACGACTACCTGCCTCTCAATCCTAAGTTAATATACCGAAACCAGCCCGCCCCCTTCTTTCTAACTCTCCTTCTCTTTTCCATCTTTACTATCATCGATTGCGAACAAGATCTCAACAGCCCATCTTTCCCTTAACGTGTCTGCACCCCTATATAAGCTATACCAATACCACATTATCGCGCTACTCCCTCCCTCCTTTGCGAGCCATTATGCCCATGATCTTGCATGTACAGTAGAAATGTGTGCGTGCGTGCCCCTTATCTCGCGTCTCCTTCTCGTTTTCCTCCATCTGCCCCTTATCCTTGATCCAGATAGCGAGTGATGTCACCTCTCCTCTCTTAGATACTTAGGTACTACGCATGCATACATGCAGTGTACAGAACACGAGGCAGAATCCCACAGACCCGGTCCAGCCTCATGATCATGATGCGGGATTCGAAATAAGGTTACGTCGGAACCAGGTAGGTCCCTACATTGCGTGGCATCGCATGGGATGATGTGCGTCAGCTGGTCCGAACACAACTGAACACGAACATAACACGTAGCATCAATAATAGGTACCTAAGTGTAAATAAGTGTTCAAGCGCATCGGGACGCATCAGCTATCAAAAATATATATATGTACCTTAGTATCTTAACAAGCCCCTTAAGGAAGGGGTAAAACAGCAAAGGAATTACATGTTAAGCTATAGTCCTATACATGACTAGAACATACGCCTTTGCATATCAATGGTTACACGATAGGCGATCAGGTAGCTACGAAAACTGCTCATTTAATTACATCGTACCAAAGTCCATCTAGGTACTTTGACTCACCCATGCACTGATTGCAGTCCAAGTATAAGGTTTACAGCGTTTGAGAATCATGCAGGTGGTAACTATTCGATACGGCTATTATAGAAGACGTCCGTATGTGTGTGTGTAGCAAATAATATAACATAATTTCGTTCCATTCATTCAAGTCATACTTACTAGGTAGGTAATGATGTAACCTACCTACCTAATGTCCCAACACAAACTCCTTAACCTTAGGTGATCAAACCCGTAACATGCAACCCAAGAAACAACCCGTCAACTCTCCGTGACCCATTCACTTCAATTACCTGCCACATCTAAGCCAACGACCCCATCGGGTCCCAAAGGGGCAGCACAATGGGCTCCTTCTTCAAGACGTCCTTAACCTCCGCACTCAAGAACCGTCGATCAACAACAGCCTGATAAACAAACTGATCCATCCACTCATCCGTCATGACGAACCAGCCCTTACTCCCCGCATCCGTGCCCCACGAGTTCTGCACGCGCCAGCGGACCGGCTCCTTCGTCTTCTCATCAAGATGAACCGCCGTAAGCACCATAGCATGCGTCATCTGCGACTCACCAGAGCGCAAACGGCCCGCCTTATCCATGACCTGCGTCGCATACATATCGGTATCAAAAGCGAGGCTATAGTTATGGAGGCCCAAATCCATGATGCCCGAGGGCGTGTCAGAGAACTTGCCGACGTCAGACCCGAAGAAGACAGGGAAGCCGGCCTGCAGCATAGCGACGCACGCGCGTTTCAGCATTTTCATCTCGACATTGACGTAGGTGATGGCGCGCCCGCCGACGACGTTGCCGAGGCGGTCGACCGTCATGCGCGTCAGCGGCGCGTGGCGCGGGTCGTGCACGAGCGAGACCATCTCCTCGATGGCCTTGGTAGAGATGCTATGGACCCTCTTCGGCGGCCCGCCGACCCAAGCCACAAACACCGTGCCGTCGATGGCGTCGGCGAACTCGCGCGGCGTCATGCGCACCGTGCGCGCCTGGCCGTGGCGGTTGAGGAACTCCCAGGTGAAGGGCTCGGTGCAGGCGGGCGGCGGGCCGAGGGTGAGGGTGAGGATTTTGTGGATCTCGCGCATCATGTCCTCCTTCATCTGGGCGACCTTATCGCGCGTCGCCTCGGGGCTGCCGTGGGCCTGGGCCATGACCTCGCGCAGCTCAAGGGCGTATTCGCGCAGCTTGCCGACGACGACGTAGTTGACGGTGCTGCTAGTCATGGCGTTCCAGGAGTCGGGGTACAGGGCCTGCGGGACGAGGCCGTACTTGCGCACAAGATTATAAACCATGTCCCACTGGCCGCCGTCGCTGGCGGGGTCGGCGAGGAGGCGCTGGACGAGGCGGCCGTCGAGGTCTTCGCCGGCCGTGTCGATGATGTTCTCGAGGAAGTAGTTGGCCTTCTCCAGCTTGTCCCAGTAGAACAGGTAGGCCTGCGACAGCTGGAAGCCGTCGAGCGCGTACTTCTGCATGATGGCCACGCGGAAGATGTTGGTGCTCGCAAACAGCCAGCAGCGGCCCGAGGCGCGCTGGTCGGTGATGGGCCCGCCCTCGAACGGGATGCGCACGTTGAAGACCTGCTGGTCGGCGATCTTGGCCGCGCTCGACATCAGCACCTGCTTGGGGTTGGCGCTGCTGAGGGCCGCGAGGGCGAGTTTGCTCTTGTCGTCGTCCAGCAGTTCTCCCTGCCAGTCGCGTGTGAGCTGTAGGTCCAGCGACTCGGGGCTGCGCTCGAGCTTGACGCTGCTGTTGCCGCTGCCGCTGCCGCTGCCGTTGCCGTTGCCATCAGAGGCGTCACTTCGGTTCACGATGATGTACTCATCACCGCTGCTGCTTGAAGAGGTTGGGCGGCTGTGATAGGTGTTACCCTTCTGCCCCCTCTGCATTAATCCCATCGCGAGCTGAGACCGCGAGTACTGAGCCAGCCACTCAGCTTGGACTGCGTCGATAGTGCTGTACATCATTGGGTAATATCAGGCACCGAAATTGAATCGAAAAGTGAATATGAATGAGTTAGCTAGCTACTTGGGTGCCTGATGCCTGATGCTTGGTGCTTTCACAAAAGAGCAAGGCCGTAGTTAGACCAGACGAGTTGGTGTCACGGATCGGACTACAAGACAGACAGCCATACACTAGGTACAATGTATATAGGTAAGTTTGAGGAGATAGATGGAAAGGCGAAAACAGCCAAGGACACCTATCTGATTTAAGAAGGTGCAGTTGTCGCTCGTGGCCAGTGGTATGTAATAGTATGCATGAGGAAAGTATGTAGCTCAGACAAGACAAGACGTGCTCCCGATAACGAGCTGCGGGATGAGGGGTTGTCGTTGGTGATGATTGGTCATCGGTACCTATCGTCGGCGTCGGGGCATTGGAGCGGTCGCTTTGAGGACCCGGATGGCCGGTCTGTAGTTGCAAAGCACAGGCAAGCGGCTGCAGTAGAACTTGGCCCTTTCTCGCTCACATACGCCGATCTAAAGGGGCCACGTTTTGTTACGACCGCGGACGGGCTTCGGAGGTCGTATAAGAAAACAACCTAGGTACGTATGAAGCCTACATAAACTACTTCAAGATCAGTCCTCTATAAATAGGAAATGAACAACCAATATGAAGATTACTTGTTTTTCTATCGAGAATGAATGCAAGTAATGATCTCTTCCAAAGAGTACTTTTATGTGAGATCTGCACTGCGGATTTGGATGCGGAGTCCGCTGCCTGCTGCTCGTACCTTTTACCTACCGGCGTACATCTACACATCATACCTCGTAA
This sequence comes from Astrocystis sublimbata, assembly GCA_022453515.1. Taxonomy (NCBI): domain Eukaryota; kingdom Fungi; phylum Ascomycota; class Sordariomycetes; order Xylariales; family Xylariaceae; genus Astrocystis; species Astrocystis sublimbata. The sequence goes on along the minus strand of JAJNNY010000011.1, from coordinate 682,551 downwards.
CCTTAAACGGCGATTGGTCATTCCCACAGCAGATGAGCAACTTCTAAGCACAGATAATGTTTGAGTTGACGAAAGCATAGTGAGATGACGAAGCGGGACTGCTGTAGAAGTCATGGACTGATAGACCTTCAGTACTTAGGTACCTAAGGTATGATGGAATGTAGGTTTCAATGATGGTGAGTCAGAACTGAGCAAGGTAGTCAAGAAGGTATAGCGACGGAGAGACACATAACAAACAGTACTGCACCCTGACGTGTAGCATTGGCATTTACACATTACTTATTGTACTTACGGTCGCCAGTCTGGGGCGATGTTACAACAGCAGGCAATACGAGTCACGACCAGATGATCACACGAAAGCAGCGACAGAAGACCAAGATATGAGACGTCCATGATACCAACATTGTATTAATCGACGACATACAGAGCTATCTACGCGATGTGCTACCATGAGATCTCTTTTTACATAGTCCTTCCCTTAGAAAAGAAACAGGACGAGGTTTGGCAGGGGCCTTTATCGTACTTGCCAGCAAAGCATCTCGGGAGACGAAATGAATTGAAGGGGGTTGGAAAGTCCATACATCATTAAAAGCTGACAAAGAGAAAAAAGGTGTTTACAGGCGGGAGCCGTGGACGACCTTGACGTCGACGACGAGCTCGGCGCCGTGGTCGTTGAGGACGAGGACGCGCACACTGCCGTGGCCCTTCTGGAAGGCCGAGTTGAGGCGCGAGTACAGGCCGGACTGGTCGATGACGGGCAGGTTGGTCTTGACGTCGCCCGACTCGGTCATGGCGGTGACGGAGCCGTCCTGGATGTCAAGCACGCGGTACTGCTTGAAGACGGGGCCGAGCATGGTCTGCACCACGACGCTGGGCGCCGGGTTGGACACGAACGACGACTCCTCGTGCAGCTGCTTGCTGAACAGGTCGACACCCAGGTAGCGGTGCTGGCCGGTGGCAGCGGAGGTGGAGATACGGATGACCTGGCAAGGACGACCCTGCAGCATCAGGATGTCACCCATGCGGATGTGGTGGCACGGGATGGTCACGGTGTTGGGGATGGTGGAGTTGCCTCCAGTAGGGCGAGGAGCTGGGGCATTGTAGCTGCCGCCCTGGAAGCTCTCGGAGCGGTCGTGCTCGGGGTGGAAGATTCTGTCAGCCATCTTGTGAAGACCGTGGCGGAACGAGTGATAGTGTCCTACAGAGGTGACGCGTTAGCATGGGTGAGGTCACATTGATGATAGAGGTAAGGCGACGTGGCTTACCGTCTTCGTCGTAATATCCCATTCTAGACTTCTGATAAGCAGAAGAGTGTCGAGGATACTCTACAGTTTCCTCTGTTGATTTGGATTCCTTGTGGAAGGAAGCGGCGGGCTTGGTAGGGGCAGGGGCAGCAACGTCGATGGTTTCCTCGGTGAAGGAGACCTTGTCGGCGTAGTGGGGGATGTGGGAGGGAGTGTCAACGGTAGGACCGGTGACGTTGGCTTCCTCGGGGAAGTGGGAGTGAGGACGATGGGCAGGTGTGTCGACGGTGGCGCCGGTCACACGGATATCGTCACGGTAGACGGAAGGCTGGATGCGAGCGCGGTATTCGCGTTCGATGCGGTCGACAGCCGAGTAGTGAGGCTTGTGGTTCTGGTCGACCTGGATGGAAGACTCAGAGTAGGTTGAGGTGGCGTACTGCGGGCGAGGAGCCTGGTGTGCGTGCTTGTGAGTCTCGTGGAAGACGTTGACGTTGGTAGGTCTGTGGCTGACGGCGCGGTTAGATAGGTTTTCTTGGACCAACAAGCGAATGTTTACATCGATGGGGCCATGGGGCTCCTCCCAAGAAAAAAAGGAGATTGGTCGGCAGGGGGGTCCGCAATGAGTCGCGCCGGCTCGCGCATGAGTAGCGTTCCGGCAAACAGTGCGAAGCCGCTTTCGAGCTATCGATCACTTTGAGGTAATCTTGGCTCTACTAATCGCGCGTCTTCTAGCGCCACGCTCTGCTGTCTGTTCGCTATTCATCGCGAGCTCTGGACAATTCGAGATTGTTCACCCGAGTCTGCAACTCCTGACCCCGTCTCGGACGGAGCTCATCTCGCCCCAACGATGCATATGGAAATCAAACAGACAAAAAGAAGACACTAACCTGTATTCTTCGTAATACTCTTCCTTGGTCTTGATACCGGGACGGCGGTAACGTTCTTCTTCACGCGTGATACGGACCTCTTCTTCGCTGTAGCGCTCCGGTCGTGGCAGAGGCGCTTGAGCAGGAGCAGAGGCGGAGTGAGAAGAGTATTGACCTTCCCGTCCGGCTTTCTCTGGTTTGGCGGGAAGTTTGATCTCAAGCTCTTCGTGGGTCTTGGTGACCTTGGTCTCAGCCTCGGGGGCTTCCTTGTAGGTGCGAGGAAAGACGCTGAAGGGGACGGGGACGCGGGCTTCAAAGTCCAGGTTGGCGACCTTAACGGCGCAAGGATCCTCTTCCCGACAACCTTTCGAACGACGAAAGGAAGATCAAGAAGATTCCTCTTGCTCTTCTTTCTACTATCTGAAAGAAAAGAAGGGAGATGAAGAAGCAGCGGATGGATCGCTCACTTCTAGACTCGATTCTTTCTGGCAGATGGCACTGAAATAGAAGAGCTGGCTTGTGGTTGCTCGGGGGTGGTTGGGCTGGAGAGAGAGAAAAGATCAATTGGGAGAAAAGGAGGTGAAGAGGACGAGGCGGCTATTGGCGAGCATGAAATAGGCACGGCCAACCTGTCTGCAGCTGGCCCATGCCGTACCGTGTTGACCATGGATCCCGCCCAGCGACACACCCGTCTGCCTCTGCTCCCAACACGCCGACCTCCAGTCCTGGCCATCCTGGACCTTGGTCGCGGAATCGCAGGGGTCGATTGGTACCGTCGTGTTTACCATGGTGGGCCGCGCCCCGGCGGTCTAGTCCGTTCACTCCAGTCTACTATTTATCTCGGAGCCAAAGCGGCTAGAGCAGCGTCGCGATGGAGGCTTTTCCTTGGCTGCGCGTTGCCAATCACAGCGACCCCCTGAGCAGCAGCCCTGGCCGAGATGGGTCAGGATGGGGCCATCTCCACTGCTCTCGTTGCACTAGTCATGGATCTCCCCACCAGGATCTCTAGCTGCCCAACCACCGCTATTAGCACTTTCCCAGCCGTCCAGCTCTGCAGCTCTCCCCCTGACGCCTACATTGCGCGGTATTCGCGTCCCCAGAGCCCATTCCCAGAACCAGACATGAGCAGCTTCTGTCTGGCCGACTTGGTGTGTCGGGGAAGTCTCCGCGTGAAGTGAGTGCTGTCTGGAACTGAACTGGGCAGAGCTGTCCTGCAGAGGCGTTCGTTTGGTCTCAGTTGGTGGTTCGATGGCTGTCTATATCAAAGATCTGTACTGTATATGTGTTACCTGCGGATACTGATAGCTACTGTGACTCGTGTGGGAAGTATGTATTCGTAATACTGATGGCGGGAAGCCCTCATTGCGACGTCTTGTCGTATGGCGACTGGTCCAACCTCCCCCCAATGCTACGGCCTACCGGTTGCCCTCGTATGTCGATCATCAACCAGTCTGTGTGTCTTTGCGTCCTCAAGTTGATTTGCGAACCAAAGCTGTTTTGGCGCCAACAGCACAATCTAATTGGTCACTTGTTACATTGTACACACTGAGTCGACGTATTTTGTCTCGCTTGCCATCATGTTTGTAAGTCAACGTCTCATGCTACTCGTATGTGAACACAATTTCTGTTCTGGAAGCCGAAGCGACTGAATCAGAGGACTCCGTAGGACCGTGGATAGACGGGAAAATGCAGGGCTGGGAAATCTCCCTCTCGAGCTAAGCAGCTAAGGCACACAAGCGCATTGAAGGTGGCGGGGGAGACGACGCAAGCGTCCTGACGTTTTGACGACGTTGCTGACACCTTGCAGGCTAGCATGAAGCATCTTCCATGGTCATCCAAGTTCGTGGTTTGCTGTCATTGGGCTGTGTTACCGCAACTTATGCAAGCCCATATGTGCAACATGTACGATAGATCACAGCGGCGAGAGAGGTAAGCTGAGCCTTTTTGCTTCTGCGCGCTTCCTACGGTGTTGTCACACTGTGTTTAGATTAACATAAGATCCCGGTATATTCCTGCTTGTTCCCATCTCGATTGTCCAGGTGTGTGTTCCCCATTGGAGCAATTAATTATATAAGCAGGCCGGCGCTGATACGCTCGCCGCCCGAGCAACGGACGCCCAAGCTCAATTGGAAGCTCGTCGTTGTCAATTGGTCTGTTCGTAACCTCGGGTCAATTCTCTCTTGTCTTCAGCTGCTCTCTAGCCAGCATCGATCGCCTCGGCGTGTCTAGCTTCACGCGAAACCCACGCCTAGGAAAAATGGATCCCCTGCGAAATTGGAGCAAGCCCAAGTTGCCCCTGATCGCCGGTTGCTATGACAACATCAGCCGGTGCCACCTGTGTTTGCGCCCTCGTTGCGGAGAAAACCCTATTGGGCAATTTGCCAGAATTCGGTGATTTGGGTGTGACTAAATTGACCAGTATCACATGTCGATTGCAGAAATTTACCCGTAGCGCATTGTCCTCCCTACTCGCTCGCACGTAGATACGATTCAGCAACGTAATCACTGTTATGGTTCGGACTGTTCAATGCCTAGCCAAGTTGACAGGTCGCTAGGACGGATTAGTATCTGGTACAGGACTGAAATAGGACTGAAGAGCGGCACGGCGTCACGTCGTCAACTGTTTCCAATAATAACAACTGCAAGTGTGATATCTGGTATCTGTCAAGGCAATGCTGGGTGGCTGGCCACTGACTAAGAACAAATGGTTATGGTGTAGGCCATCAATCAAGAAAAGGAATTGTACGTAGATTAATGAATGAATATGGTATTGTCCTAAAATAGGGTTCGCGTTCCCTCGTCTACCAACTTGGTCATACCGCACGCATGTGACACTCGCTAACATACGGTGAGCATAGAGTCAAGTCAAAAGACCTAGCCAGTTGCCAAACAGAGTCATGATGTGTAGAAGCCAGCTTTTCAAAACCATATATCAACTATGTACTCCATCGTAGGCCTAAGTCAATTTGCCAGCGTGACCTCACCCGCTGCAGCAGCGCGTCGCGGTGCTCGTTCATCTCGCTCACATCATCAAGTACCCAGCATTTTCATACCAATCAGTGATGAACCTCGATCTACAGCAAATCATACGGTGGGTTTTATTTCAACTTCCACTCGCTGTAACACATCGTTGCCACTCAAGGACATATCATCCTGGAAGTTTCAAGGCCTTGGGCTTTTCACGATAGCTATGTGCTCATTTGAACCCCGCAGAGGTTGTTCTCATACCTACTTGGTGAAAATAAGCTGCCTCGGGTATACGAAGCTATAAAATCTCCTCGAGTTCAATATTCGCAGAAGCTGCAGCCGCGGTATTGACCTCAGAAGGTTGTTGACAAGCACAGCTCTCCAGTCCTCCCATATCGCGTCTGACTGCTCGAAGGAGAGACGTAGAATCCATCTACACCCTCGAGTCAAGAATGAAAGAATATTTATCTTCCTGGGACAAAATTTAAGGCTATCACGAGGACGTATAAACAATGCCATCAGACGACTACCATCGGTGATAATAACTTGCTACAGCTTACTGCGCGGTATCATGCACACTCTCACGCTGATGAATCACATAGCACATCGCATGTCAGAGAGAAGAGCCTATTTCGCTCCCCGTTTTGGCTTCACACGCTGTGGCCAGCCTTCAACAGCAACGAGCTCAACCACATTCTGCATCTATCAAAGTCGGGATGATTCCCAACGCGACGCATCATTCGATTTAATATAAGGATACATCCTTATATTTTGCAACACAGAGCTGCTTGTGTATTAGATCAGGTAAGGAGTGCGTCTCTTTCTATATAAAATACTCATCCAGTCGAATATACTCAAAGCCTCCAAAGGTAAAATGCACAATCCAAGAATTCAAAAATGTTGTTTTTGAGACAATGATCACGATGGTCGATGTCAGGTAGAAGTCGGAGAGTCATACTGTGAGATGAATCACCCGGCGAATTGGGGGATTGTAGCTGGATGACGTCAGCCGGTAAGCAGCACCTCTACCCAATCACATAACACACCACGATAGCTGTCGAGACTCCACCACTTTCAACATCCCACCTCACGACCCTTGGCATCGCTGCGAAACCCCACGTCCCGGTCACGACTCTGAAAAATAAAGACGGGCGCATCCTGCGAAACTTTTCAAAGGTGAAGAACCCAGTAGGGCGACATATACTTGTTTAAAATCCCGGCGCACCAGAGCGACCGAACATGAAGCAACGATTCTCTTCCCTCGACGTCAAGGTACGATCATCATGAAGCTCTCCATCAACCCCGCCCTCTGAAGCCGGCCACTTTTACCTTTCCCCAAGCATGATGCGAACTCCGACTAACTTGCGCTCACGGCCTCTCCCTCTTACAGGTCATTGCGCACGAGCTATCGACAGGCCTCGTATCCTTGCGTCTATCCAACATCTACGACCTCTCCTCCAAGATCCTGCTCTTCAAGTTCGCCAAGCCCGACAACAAGAAGCAGCTCCTAATTGACTCGGGCTTCCGCTGCCACCTCACCGACTTCGCCCGCACCACCGCCGCCGCCCCCTCCCTCTTCGTCCAGAAGCTGCGCAAGGTCCTGAAGACCCGACGTCTGACGGCCGTATCCCAGATCGGAACCGACCGTATAATAGAGCTGCAGTTCAGCGATGGCCTGTACAGGATATACCTCGAGTTCTTTGCCGGTGGCAATGTCATCCTGACCGATGCCGACCTCAAGATCCTGACCTTGCTGCGTTTCGTCCCCGAGGGCGAGGGCCAGGAACCGCAGCGTCCGGGTCTGACCTACTCGCTCGAGAATAGGCAGAACTACGGCGGTGTTCCGCCCTTGACCAAGGATCGCCTCAAGAATGCTCTTCAGTCCATCATCGACAAGAATGCCGCCTCAGCCACCGCTGCCAAGAAGATCAAGAAGAAGCCGGGCGACGAGCTGAGGAAGGGGCTTGCAGTTACCATAAACGAGCTACCGCCAATATTATTGGACCACGCCATGAAAGTGACTGGCTTTGACACCACAGTCCAGCCAGCAACGGTGCGGGACAACGAGGAGCTGCTGGATCACCTCTTGCGCTCACTCGAGGAGGGTCGCAAACTAGTAGAAGCCATCACGAGCTCCGAGACTTGCAAAGGCTACATATTCGCAAAGAAGCGACCGGGAGCAGAACCACCGTCGGAAGAGACACAGGAAAGCCAGCAGCCCAGGAAAGACTTGTTATACGACGATTTCCACCCCTTTCTACCCCGTCAGTTCGAGGAGGATCCTGGATCGACCGTCTTGAGTTTCGATAGCTTCGGGAAAACGGTGGACGAGTTCTTCTCATCTATCGAAGGCCAGAAACTCGAGTCTCGCTTGACCGAGCGGGAGGCCGCCGCCAAACGAAAGCTAGAGGCCGCCAGGGCTGACCAGGAAAAGCGGATCGAGGGCTTGCAAGCAGTTCAAACTCTCAACGTCCGTAAGGCGAGCGCTATAGAAGCCAACGTTGAGAGAGTTCAGGAGGCCATGGATGCTGTCAATGGCCTGATCGCGCAAGGCATGGACTGGGAAGATATCGGGAAGTTAATCGACAGAGAAAAGCGACTAAACAACCCGGTGGCCGCCATTGTGGCGCTACCCTTGAAGCTCCATGAGAACACAATCACATTATTGCTCGGCGAAGCAGAGAACGACGAGGAAGACGAACAATCTGACACGGACTCTAGCGATTCCGAAGACGATGACGACGACACCTCACCATCGAGTAGCCAAGACACACGGCTGCATGTCGATATCAACCTGGGAATTTCCCCATTCGGAAACGCACGTGATTACTATGACGAGAGGAAAGTAGCCGCCGTCAAGGAGCAGAAGACGATACAGCAGTCCCAGATTGCCATCAAGAGCGCAAGTCAAAAGATCGAGGCTGAGCTCAAGAAGGGGCTGAAGACGGAGAAGCCCACCCTTCAACCCATCCGCCGTCAAATGTGGTTTGAGAAATTCCTATGGTTTCTGTCTACGGACGGCTATCTAGTGCTCGGTGGGAAGGATTTACAGCAGAATGAGCTGCTCTACAGGAAGTACTTGAAGAAGGGAGACATCTACGTTCATGCCGATCTCCATGGAGCCGCCAGCGTCATCATCAAGAACATCCCACATGACCCCGACGCTCCGATCCCGCCTTCGACCCTCTCGCAAGCCGGATCCCTTTCGGTGTGTTCCTCGTCCGCGTGGGACTCGAAGGCCTCCATGTCTGCTTGGTGGGTGACAGCCGATCAGGTGTCGAAAGCCGCGCCAACGGGAGAATTCTTGCCCGCGGGATCTTTCATGGTCCGTGGGAAGAAGAACTTTCTACCTGCCTCACAACTCGTCATGGGATTCGCTTTGTTATTCCGAGTGAGCGAGGAGAGCAAGGGAAAGCATGTAAAGCATCGGCTCTATGAGACACCTGGCCGGGCTGAGGGTCAACAGAACACGCCGGCTACGCTTGGTGATTCTACTGCTGCTGCCGACGCCTCCACTTCCCAAGATAACGAGAATGAGAAGCTCGATGACAGCGAATCTGACGAAGGCGCCACTGAGGAGGACGACTTCAAACCAAGAGCGAATCCTCTGCAGCCACTCGATGACGATGGAGACGACGAGCACCTAGACCCAGAAAAGGAGGCAGAGCCATCGGAGCAGATGGATCAGCTAACCATCGCCGATGAAGTTCCCCCTCCAGACTTGCCTGAGGAAGAAGACCAAGATCAAGACCAAGAGCCGGGCGACGAAGCCACAGAGGACAACAACGACACCGTGACAGAAGCAGACACAACAACACTCACAGCCAGCAGCGCCCAAAAGCCACCACCATCCACCCAATCCACCCAATCCAGCAAGAAAGCGCAGCAGCCCAAGCGCGGCCAGCGCGGCAAGGCCAAGAAGATCGCGAACAAATACAAAGACCAAGACGACGACGACCGCGAAGCCATCGAAGCCCTGATCGGCTCGGCGGCAGGCCGACAACGCGCCGAAGCCGAGGCCCAGGCCAAGGCAGACCGCGAAGCCGCCCTTGCCCTCGCGGCCGAGCGGCGCAGGGCGCAGAAGGCGAGGCTGCAGCGCGAGACGGCCGAGCACGAGGAGGTGCGGCGCGTGATGCTCGAAGAAGGCATTGAGGTCCCCGAGGACACCGACGGCTCATCTTCTTCTCTGGGGCCATTGGACAGTCTCGTCGGGAACCCTCTCCCAGGCGACGAGATATTGGAAGTCATCGCTTTCTGCGCGCCGTACGCGGCGCTGGGCAAATGTAAGTATAAAGTCAAGTTACAGCCGGGGAACCAGAAGAAGGGAAAAGCAGTTAAGGAGATTCTTGAGGGCTGGAAGGCGGTTAGTTCGAGGAAGGGAGTCTTGGATGAGATGGCGCAGGATAGGGAGAGGATGTGGCCGAGGGAGGTTGAGTTGCTTAAGGCGGTTAAGGGGGAGGATGTTGTGGGGGGGGTGCCGATGAGGGGGGTTAAGGTTTTGTGGACGGGTGGAGGGGGAGGGGGAGGAGGAGGAGGGGGATCTGGGGGTGGGGGGGCTGGGAAGAAAGGGGGGCAGAAGGGGGGGAGTAAGGGGGGGAAGGGGAAGAAGAAATAGGGGAGAAGAAGAAATAGATAGGGGCGAGACTGGATGAGGTGAGGTGAAGGGAGGGGGTTGAGGGGAGGTGGGTTGTATATAGGAAGTAGGCAGTATTTCAGTTTAAGGAGAGAGAAAGGGTTAGATCCCAATGAGATATGTGAGCATTTCTTCCGGGGAATATTTTATGATTTTGAGAGTGAGTAGACACACATACATGCACTTAGGGAAATGGAAAACTAGGGTAGTCAAGTCTTGAGTCCAAACAATAATTCCAGAAATGCAAAATAAGAACAAAACAGTCTATCCGAATCTATCCCTTTCCCTTTCTCTGCTCTCCCTTGCCTATCTTTTTTAATCCTACTTAATTACCGCCCTTGCTATTCCAACGTTCTTTTTCTTTCCAGAGTTTGTCTCCAGATACATATCTAGATAGATATATACGCGAGAGAGAAACAAGCGTAGACATGTAGACCAAACACCTCAAGAAATAACTACTCACTCGCTCACAACCCCCCTCAAGTACTTCTCTACCTCCCACCTCCTAAATCCAACTCATACCCCCCTCCCTCGCCTCCCTTTCCCTTTCCCGACACGGAAGACACTTCTCCCTCTCCCTCTCCCCCATACTAGCCCCCTCCACCTCCCCTTCCTCATCACAAGAACAGCTCTGCACAGCCGCACTACCGCTCCGCCGTGGCTGCGGGGCATACACCATGACAGGAGCGCCCTTCCTCCTCTCACCATCACTGTACCTATACCCATACCCATACCCATACCCATACCCATTCCCGTTCGCGCTCTCATGCCAAAGCCCCGCGGAGCGCACAAGCGCTTCTTCCTGTAGATACTGCGGAGACGGCACGCCGACTTCTTTGAAGTACGAGGTGCGCGGGGCGCTTTGGGAGAAGGTGTTGGCTTACCTTGACTGTGACTGTGATTGTGGCCGTTGTTATACCTCGGGCCGGAACTCGTGCCTTCGCCGTTACCAATACCACTACCTTGAGACTGGGATCTAGTTTGGGAGTAGGGGTGGGGGTAGGGGCGGGACTGGGACTCCCTTCGAACCCCACTGCTCCACTGCGGCGGCGGGACGACGACTTTCTCATGCGACGGCGACTTGCGGACGCGCGCGGACGAGCCTGTCGGGGAGTCTGGGTCGAGGTGGGTTTCGACGAAGTAGGTTAGCGGGGTGCGTTTTGGTTTGGTCTCTACCTCCACCTCCATCTCCATTTCTGTCTGCATCGTTGCCTTACCCTTGCCTTTGTTAGTGAGCGAGGTCGGAGACTTCTGATGATCTTCTGGGATCCAGATCCGAGGCACGTCGTCGTTGGCGGCGGCGATGTCGACGGGGTAGACGGTGTTGTGGTTGTGGCTGTGGGCGTGGTCGTTGTAGTCTGTTAGGCCCGACGAGCCTGAGCCTGAGAATGAGCCTTGGCTGGAAAGAGGGCTGACGTTGGAGGATCGCTGCACCTTATTACGCTCGAAGGACGAGTTCGTCGACACGGGGCTGGGGGTCTGGGGTTCGCCTGGCGGAGGCGTGAGTTTGCGGGACGACCACTAGATGGACGGACACGTTTGTAGTTGGTATTATGTGTCCCGAGACGAGATTTGAAAGAAGGGAGCTGGGGATGTTATTGTACTGTACTGACCTTGCCACCTTCATCGACATACTCGACGTTAGGAACGTCCATCTTCTTCGCGGCCTTCGTGAGCCGTTTCACTATAAAACACACTCGAGTTAGTTACTACTCATGGTAACATTGTGGTGTTTTACGAGATGATGATGATGATGATCTGATAGCCCTTCCTTCTCCCCCTTTCTTTATTTTCCCTATCATTCACATAATGTAAGCTATGGCAAAAGAAAGGGGGGTCGGTGGAGGAGGGAGGCTAGGGAGGCTAGATGTTACTTACCAAGGCTTGTGTCACTTCCGGTTTTCCTCAGATTCGGCACGTGGTTCCTGATACTTCTCGGCGTCGGGTGCAGGAGCTTCGGCCGGCGTCCACGTAAGAACAACACCGACTTGCGAAGTCTCGCCAGGTGCTCCAGCTCCGGGACGGTCTGACCAAGTGGCCACGTCTGGCTCCAGTACTTGGGCTTCGGCGACGGCGGGCATAAGGGATCGCCTAGTTCGCTCGGCGTCACTTCCACGAAGGCGCTGCTGGCTACGGAGCCATCTGGGGACTGGAGGCTCTCGTTTTCATAATCGTCGCCGTAGTACTCGTCTTCGTCGATGAACTCTTCATCATCGCCGTAGTCTTCGTCTTCGAGATATCTTTGGCCATCATCATATTCATCATCTTCATACTCGTACATGTCATCGCCATATACAAAGGCACCTGGGTCAGTGTGGGGGTGGAGAGGGAAGTTATGCTTACCATTACCAGGAATATGCAACGGAGCCGGAATGGAGGCCGGATCGTTTCTCAGGTCGGAGAAAAAGCCAGCGCCGGGCGGCAGCGACGTGCTCCCCGCTGACGCTGAGCGGGGAACCGGGGTGGTGGGCCCGCTGTGCGGAACGGGCGTGGGCACGCGCTCGGGGATACTCTGGGGATCAACCCACGGTTCTCTGTTTGAACGAAGAGACCTTAGGTCACCGCGCGATGTGCGCGGGCCCGAAACCTCTTCCCGCTTACCTGAACCCAATGGGTCAAGACCCGGCGGCGTTGTAACTCGGTGGCGTCTATGCTTCGAAGAGGTCGCTTCTGCTGCGCCACGCGCAACTGCCTTTCCGTGCTCAGCAAGCATGTGGTTGGCGAGCTGGACTGCGAGTTCACCGTCATCATCAGTATCTTCGGGGTAAGGGAGAGCGGTGTTTCCTGCTGAATTCACGTGAGTATTTGGTGGTGCTTGATGATGGCCATCATGCGTATCATAGACGTATTCACCAAGCTCATACTCATCATCCTCGCTATCCTCTCCCACAACATAGATCGAAGCAGTCTCCGACGCAACGTGGATGTTAGGCGTGAGCATCGCCCTTCCACGGGCTCCCTTTACATCTCTCACGCTGCTCACCCTCTCCATCTCCGAAGCTTCGTGGGCTATAGGAGGGTAGATCATCGGATGGCTGATCTGGAACGGCTGGCCTCTTGGTCTTCCGCGGGTCACTTGAGGCTCATCTCTCACAGCCCTCACTTCTCTGACCCCGCTCCCACGCACCACCTCAGTCTCTCTCTCAACCTCCGGCCGCGCCTCCGCCCCCATCTCGCGCATAAGCGCCGGCGCGGACTGTCTCTGCAACAACGCTTCTCTCGGGACCGTTCTCGGATCAACGATGAGCTTACTCCATCCTTTCTGGTGTTTATACTCGAGGAAGTACTCGATGAACTGGCGGTAGTGGTGGCTGCCATACTTGCTCTTGAAGTAGTCTTCGCAGTCTTTGCATACTCTTCGGATTGTATGGCGTTCGATGCTGGCGCGACATGTGGGAAAGCAGACGGCTATGCAATTGCCTTCTTTGCGGAGCTGGTAGACGGGGCACCGCTCGACTCTCCGCTCTTTGTGCGAGCAGCGACAGAGGTATGTTGTCTTCTGACAGCTACACATCTTGCCCGCCTACCTATTGCTAAAACTGATGAGGGAGGCGTGAATGGATACGTGGGTTACCTTGTGTGCCTAGTCGATGGTGGTCCTGCGTTGCTACTTTGTTATTTTGCTACTGAGCAATTATGTTTACGTGTCGAGCGCGTCAAGTTGAAGTCGACAATTCTGGAAAATTAGTAGCCAGTACTATTTCCTTGTTGCTCGTGTGCGTATGGTCTTGCCGAACAGGCTCGATGGGCGGCCACCCGAGAGGGATCCGAGAGGGAGGACCCCCAAATTATGTAGGGCGGCCATGTGGACATGGCATTGTTTCTGGCGCAACAAGAAGATTGACAATACCCTGTCTCGGTCTCTTTACTCCGGGACCAAAAGCTTCTTCTGGGAAGCATTAATCCTGGGGTGCGAACAAGACTCATTGAATTCCGTCTTTGAGGTATATCCTGCCCATGGTCACTTGTGAACATGCTCTTTATCATGACACGACAATTGGATTGTGCTTAGTTAATCGCAGCGTCCAAGCAAAGGCGGGCGAGAAATCAATGCACATGGCATATCAACCTGTTTATCATTATGGTTAAGCGCAGTTTGGACGTAATTATGGCGATGGGAGTGGCAGTGCGCCGGGGCAATTGAGTCTAGAACACAGGCTCGACAGGGGTGAATGTCCGTCCCGAGACTACGGTATTGACGGTCTAGTTAGGCTCAGCATGTTGAGGCGGAGTCGGGCGATGTTGACGTTGACCGATTGAGTCACTCGGTGATGGCCGCCGTTAGGTGAACCATAGGCCGGGGGCAGTTCCAAAATTCATTGAAACGTTGTAAGGGGACGACTGGTGGAGTTGTACGTATCGTGACAGTATTAAATCGGGTCTCATTTTAGTCACCGCCGCCATTGAACTTTAGATGCGGAATACAGGATGGAGACCATGCGAGCAACCCCACCATAATTCATCAGAGGCTCAGAGCCAGCAGCTGCAGGGGTCCCACTGTCGTCATCACAACTTGAACTCTAAAAACCCGAGAGCTATTCAGTATATCTATTCCCTTACGCACCCGTCTTTGTCAACAACCTCAAGGTTGAACCACGCCATCTCAAACCCGCAATCACATCAACATTTTGACACCGCACTCAACCTCCTCTGCGCTGTCAACATGGCGCCAGCTCCAGATAAAAAGGCCGATGACCTTTTGAAGCGACCCCTCTACTGTAAGCTCTTGCTTGTGCATTGCGACAGCTTCGCCCACACCCGACAGCGCTGACCGGCCACCACAGTCTACAATCTACCATACGAAGTGCTCGAGAGCCTTACCCTGAGGACAGAGTCCGACTCCGATTCCTACACATCACACGACTTCAACACAAACAGCGAAGCCCCTTCCCCTGCGCCGTCGCAGGATTCGTCGCAAACCCCCACCGAGAACCCTGTCGGGTCGCAGGCATGTTCGCTCTGTCGCCTGTCCTTCGCGACCGTAGAGGACCAACGAGGCCACCAAAAGTCCGACTGGCACCACTACAACCTGAAGCAGAAACTACGAGGCGCCGCACCCGTCTCCGAAGTCGAGTTTGAGAAGCTGGTCGATACCCTCGACGAGAGCCTGTCGGGCTCCCAGTCCTCCGAATCCGAAGACGACGAAGCCGACCGCGGAGGCAAAGACAGCACCCTGACTGCCTTGCTCAAGAAACAGGCCGTCCTAGCCGACAAGAACGCGCGCGCAAGCAACGGCCATGCCGACGCAGACGCCGTCGACGATGAGGTCGCGAATACAAGGCAGCGCGGCAGCGGCAACCCTCCGCTACTCTGGTTCAGCTCGCCCCTGTTACCAACGAACCACTACTTCGGCGTCTGGCGAACGATATTCCAACCCGACGAGTTGAAAAACGAAGCGAACATGCTGGCCGTCATCAAACAGAAACAGCTGCAACCGATAACAATACCCAACCCCAAGGCCGACGGGACCCTCGCCCCCGAAGCATACAAAGGACCGCACTTCTTCCTGTGCATGATCGGTGGTGGCCACTTCGCCGCCATGGTGGTGTCGCTCGCGCCGCGACACACCAAGCACGGCTCCGTCGGGCCCATGAACAAGGAGGCCATCGTGCTCGCGCACAAGACATTCCACCGCTACACGACGCGGCGGAAACAAGGTGGCTCGCAGTCCGCGAACGACAACGCGAAAGGCGCCGCGCACTCGGCTGGGTCCAGCATCCGTCGGTACAACGAGCAAGCCCTGACCGACGAAGTCCGTCTCCTCCTGCAAGACTGGAAGGGACTAATCGACACGTCCGAGCTGCTCTTCATCCGCGCAACAGGGGCAACAAGCCGAAGGACCCTCTTCGGGCCCTACGACGACCAGATCCTACGGGCGAACGACGCGCGGATCCGCAGCATCCCGTTCAACACACAGCGGCCGACACAGAACGAGCTGATGCGCTCCTTCATAAAACTTACACGCTTACAAGTCGTCGAGATCGACCCGACAAAACGACCCACACCAAAAACAACCACCGAAAAGCCCGCTGCATCCGACTCCACGAAACCTACCAAGCCCTCCGCCCCAAAACTGTCCGAAGAGGAAGAAACAGCCCTCCTCCACACCTCCCAACTACAAGCCTTCATCCGGCGCTCCAAACTCCCCGCGCTCCTAGCGTACCTGTCCAACAACGGCATATCACCCAACTACACCTTCCAGCCCTCCGACACGCAGCAAAACCACCACGCGCCCACACCCTTACACCTCGCGGCCTCGCATAACTCCGCAGCGCTCGTCTCCGGGCTCTTGCTAAAAGGAAACGCGGACCCCGCGCTGCAGAGCGCCGAAGGCAAGACGGCCTTTGACCTTGCAGGGGACCGCGCGACGCGAGACGCGTTCCGCGTTGCGCGGCACGAGATTGGAGAAGATAAATGGGATTGGGAGGGTGCAAATGTTCCTGCGGCGATGAAGAGGGATGATGCGCTTAGGAGGGAGGAGAGGGAACGGGAGGAGGAGAGGAGGAAGGAGGGGGAGAGACGGAGGGGGGAGGAGGAGAGGTTGAGGAGTGAAGGTGGAGGACCTGATATGGGGAAGGGGAGGGGGAAGGGGAAAAGTGTGTTGGATGCGGGCGTGCCGAGGTCTGCGCAGGATAAGCGTGAGCAGGAGGCCAGGGGCCTCACGCCGGAGCAGAAGATGAGGGTTGATAGGGAGAGGAGGGCACGGGCTGCTGAGGAGAGGTTTAGGAGGTTGCAGGGGTAGTAGGTTGTAGATGGTAGCTAGAGGGTGTTGGTTGGTTGGTTGGTGTTTGGTGTCTGGGGGATATCTACGTAGGGGAAGCGAGCGAGCAATGGTATTAGGATTTGTGGAATCAATCTATTGATCTATCCGGCTACTCTACTCGACTTGAGGTCTGTTACATCTCATCTACCCTGTGATATTCCTGGCCGTGGGTTAGAAGTTGGAATTGATAACAGCTTCAAAATATCTGTGAACTCTTTTCCTGCGAAGAAGGAATGAACGAATCGTATTCCTGAAGAGCGTGTGTTATCCATACACATACTTGGTATGGCATATGGGACGGGTAACTGTTAAGTGACTTAGATTAGAGTTGAACTTATTGTAATGACATGAAGTTGCCGACGACTTGGTAACCATTCATGGCACACATAACAAACGTGGTTGAAATTTCCAAATCCGAAAATTTCATTTACTACTTTTTAATTATAGCAAGTTTGGCGGATGCAGAACTTGGTTAAGATATACGCAGTATTCTTAGGCTTCCTCGTGTTCTAGGAAATTTAATCATGGTACTATCATGATTGCTATGCTCAAAATAGTAATATGAATGCAACAAAGTAGGGCAATTGGATTTTAATCATTTTTTTAATATGTACCCACTAACTCCACGGTAAGCTTGATGCTTCCAGACGGGATACATCACAAGTCTGTCGAAACTATGGTGGTGACATTCACCTACCTTATCTTTCTTTCTTTTTCTCATTTCTTTTGGCGCTCGCTGACATAGGTACTAACATGACTGACTTATCCCACGGATCCAGTCCCCTGCTAACAGTTTGTCACTCATGGCTAGGCAGATTTTACATTACTCGTCCTGGATGGTATCGAGTGGTGCTAAAAAAGCAGTGAATGATGATCAGGATGTAGGCCTGCAGTCTACCTGCAATGTGCCCACATATACCCGCAAGTACCAGCGAATGACACCAATAGAGGTGGGCTCGGTGAGGTCATTCAATCATTCTGTCATTCTATATATAGACACTATACCGACTCCAGGCTGTATATATATTTCCGAGTGCAAGGACAGGGCAATCGTCTCGCACCGGACGTCTTAATAAGGATAAAAACATTATATATATACTTATACTATGTGGTAGACGCCTTGTGTAGAAAGGTAACATGTGGATGTATGCCAATATAGTTGCATCACAGCTCCTAATGTTCAACTATAGGCCGAATGTTACTATGATGACAGGCACAGTGTCTCAAGCAGATCTAATGGGTCTATCGCTGAGGCAGAATAGTTGCGGAAAAGACAAGTGGGAAGTACTAGACCATGGTGAGGCAGTGCAGGTATCGGAGATGGAACAAAGAGACATACCCAGCACAAGTTACATTCATCAAGAGGCTCTCTGTACCACTAATGACAAAGGCAACACGGGCGACGTCAAACCCGGTCGGCCGAAGCAATGCCGCAGTCATTTACAAGCTTTTGACAAGAATCTGCCTACTTCAAGTGGTGCTATTGAGCTGTAATCTATCGCAATCTCATCAATTCCAGGCAACACCGCACAAGGACGGAGGGGACATATGATCTCTCGTCTTTCACCAAGCTTGGAGCTCATTCAAGCCTGATACCTTGCTGCGACCACTGAGCTTCTATTGTAAATCATGCACACTCACGATGGCGTCCACGTTTGATGTCACCCCCGAACAGTATGCCAGCCAGCTGCACTGGCTCAAGCGGCAGCTTTTCGAGACTCCTCCCGCCGTCACCAAGCACGATGCCAACCTCGCCGGCAAGACGGCCATCATCACCGGTGCCAACCAGGGCATCGGACTCGAAATATCTCGCCAGCTACTGGGCCTCGGACTGCAGAAGCTGATTCTCGGTGTGCGAGATGAGAACAAAGGTCAGGCTGCTGCCAGGGAGCTGGAAGCTGAGAAGTCTCTTCCTTCCGGGGCCATCGAGGTGTGGAAACTTGACATGCTCGATCACATGTCGGTCGCCAACTTCGCGCGCCGCGCGGATACTCTTGATCGGCTTGATCTGGTCTCGCTTAATGCCGGAATCCTCCGGATCGACCGCCATGTCAGCCCCACCAACAAGCACGAAGAGGACATTCAGACCAACTATCTCTCCACCGCACTGCTCGCAATCCTTTTCCTTCCCATTTTGAAGTCGAAGAACACCGCCTCGACACCAGGCAAATTGACCATAACGATGTCGGACTCTGCCAACCAGACCAAGTTCGTGGAGCAAGACAAGAGTCCTCTGCTGCCGGCATTCGACGACGAAGCAGCCGCGTGGGACATGATGGAACGATACGGCACGTCGAAGCTTCTCGGCCAGCTCTTCCTGATGGAGCTCGCGAGACGAGTGCCCCCAACCGTGGCGATCGTGAACGGCGCGTGCCCAGGTCTATGTCACTCGTCTGGGCTCGGCCGTGATGCCCAAGGCACCATGCTGCAATACCCACTTGCTGTGTACTTCCACCTCCTCGGCCGAAGCCCCGGAATCGGGGCCCGCGTAGTCACTCAGGCGGCAGCCAAGTGGAAGGAGGAGTCCCATGGACAGGTAATTGACAGCGGCAGAATACGACCGTGAGTTGGTTCACATTTGCCCATTTGAAACAAATTTGGCTAACATATGCGCACCAGCATGGCCCTCTTCGTCTACACAAGGAAAGGCGAACAGGCCCGACAGCGCTTGTGGGAAGAGACGATGGAGGAGCTCGAGTTTGCGAAGGTTCGGGACATCATTGCATCCTTTGGCAAGTAGTAGTGAGTGAAGGTGCTGCGAGGCCTACCACGTATTAGTGGATAGCCTGTCAGGTTGTATTTAGCAAGACGGCGACTTTCAAGAAAGGGATGAAGAGGTCTAGAAGGATGCTAAGAATAAGGATGCTAAGAATCTTGACAATCCGCGGAGAGGAGAATTAGCTAGAGCCAATGTACCAGACCTTATTTGCTTACCCAGAGGAATGGTACGAGAGTGACTGGATCTTGTGGAACATCCGAAACGTGAACGAAGAGACAAAGAAGAGGGGTCTATTTTGGAAGCCGCGGCGACGAAAACTGGTTTACCCCCCCTTTTTGTCCATACGCTGTTGGTTTCGGGTGCATAGCCCACACCACCTGGCATCCAGAGTCTTCGAATCCCTTAGACGGACCAGCTGCTGGTTCAAACTTTTGACTTAAACTTGTCCAACACATCTTCAATTCTGACATACGCACTAAAACGATGTTTGAGAAACTGCCGACAAATTCCGTTGCTGCTTACGCTGCGGCTTTCGTCGTCGGCGGGGTAAGACATGGCCCCAACGCGCTCTCTGGACCATTCCCAGTTTCTCACCATGCAAGCAGTTCGGCCTCTACGCGGCCTACGTCTTGTTACTACATCCGCTCAGCCCCTATCCGGGGCCTTGGCTCGCCAAGTTGACCGAATGGTACACGGGCTTCCATGCCGTCGCAAAGGACTTGCACTTGAGGATTTACGAGCACCATGCGACTTATGGTCAGTTTATGCTCAGATCATTCATCAACCAACACGTAATCGAGGAGGTATGAAGCTGACGACGATGAGTTACTAGGGCCTGTTGTACGCATTGCGCCCAACCGCCTAGTCTTCAACACAGTCACGGCACTACATGGTAAGCGCACCAAGTCTTTCCCAAGAACCGCCTGCTTCTGCGCCGAGAATGGGAAACGCTGATTTATGAAGACATCTACCAAAATGACCGCGTTGTTAAATCACATACCTACCGATCAGCTGTGCGAAACAATGTCGACAACGTTTTCACCTCGCTCGACAAGGCTTTGCATCGATCGAAGCGCCGAATGGTCGGTGCCGCCCTGACAGAACGAGCGACAAAATCCTTCGAACCCACCGTGCTAAAGCAGATCGACGTGTATCTGAACGAGCTTCTTTCGCAGGCTCGCGAGTCCAAGCCCGTGAGCATGACGGAGAGGACGAGATGGCTTGCGCTAGACATTGTAGGGCGGCTGAGCTTCGGGTATGACCTCGAGGTCCAGACGAAGGAGGACAACCGTTTTATTTCCAAAGCTCTCGCATTTGGGCTTTACCGCGGAAATATCTGGCACCATGTGTTTTTCTTGTCCAAGCTGTATGTCGACAAGATTTTTGATCGGATCTTCTTCGAGTCGCGAGAGAAGTATCTCCGACTGCTGGAAAAAATGATCAAAGGCCGCTTGAGTCGGGGTGAGGATGGTGATCGCGACTTTTACTCGTTCATATCCGAGCTCAGCGCGGCCGATGGAGGCGATATCCGCAAAGGAGACCTTTGGTGGGAAGCGAACTTCCTCATCGTTGCAGGTCAGACTCGCCCGATTTTCCTCGTTTTATCCCCAGCCTGTTGTCTGTTAGTGGATCAAGTCTGACTTTGTTTTATTTTCCAGGGTCTGATACCACCGCTACAGCCATGAGCGCAACGTTCTTCTACCTATCTCGCTATCCTGAATGTTACAAGAAGCTCCGCGATGAGATTCGATCGAAGTTCGCAACCGGACAGGACATCACGAGCGGTCCCCAGCTTGCCAGCTGTCACTATCTCCGGGCGTGCCTTGACGAGGCGATGCGCCTATCGCCGCCATTACCCGGTACGCTCTGGCGGAAACAGGACCCAGGCGATACAGAGCCCTTGATGATTGACGGCCACTTTATTCCACGGGGCACTCTCTTCGGCGTCAGTGCCTACGCAATCCACCACAACGAGAAATACTTCCCGGACCCATTTGTCTTCAAACCGGAGCGATGGCTTGAGCACGGGGCGGCGACGACATCAGCAGACGAGAAGCAAGCATCCGCCAAGCGCATGTTGGATGCATTCGCAGTCTTCTCGCTTGGCTCGCGGTCGTGTGCCGGCAAGGCATTGGCATACATGGAGAGCAGCTTGGTGCTTGCCAGGACGCTGTGGTATTTCGACTTCGAAGCGGCCGCTGGCCGATTAAAGGGTTTGGGGGCCGGGAGCACGAACGGACCACCGGGGAGACGCCGAGCGGATGAGTTTCAGCTTGAGGATATCTTCACTTCTAGACATGACGGCCCGATGTTGGTCTTTCGACCTCGCGAAGAGCTGTGCGGAGACTTTGAATCATTTATCTAGTTTATTGTCCACTGAAATAACACGCTTTACCTACCTAGGTATATATGTGCATTAGAAGCAGTAGGTAGTAACTTGTAAAGTACCTAGGTATTATATGCTGTTTAGATGGACCCAATCACATAGGTTCTGCCACCCTTACTCTGTTCTCACTAATAAATACACGGCTAGAAAAGGATCCCGGCCAGAATCCCGCACCGAAAGGAGTTTCCGGCGGGGGTGGAGACGCTAAACACGGGCCGTACTGCAGGAAGCTAATTCCGTTTTTAGCGTCCACTCCTTGCCTCCTCGAACGACGATCTTGAGATCCTATGCTTCCTCGCAACACCAGATCATGCGCCTGTACTTCGCTTTCTGTTCGCCTCAGGGCTTTCTTTGTACCTCTTTCCCTTTTAGAGTTGAGTAAAATGACCATTCAACATCCTAAACGCCGATGCTGTGTGAATTGCCAACAAACCAAAGCCTTTTATGTCAAAGAGACGTCAGCACCTTACGGAGATGTCCCGCAACGATGTCTTAATCGATATAGTCATTTCACCCTTTCTCAATTACCGTCACCTATAAGCTATCTGAGCGATACAGCCTTGCGCCGTCGAGATATTGCGACAGCAGTACTGTGAGACTATCTAAGACAAGTCGGTGACACCAGTGGCGCGATGCGCAGGCGAGTCGCTCGCAAGGATTCCCTTTCTTCTATCAAGCTTTAGAGTGAACTTGTGTAACCTTCGTTCCCGTGCCTATAGAGTGCCATATGTCTGATTGGTCCTTGCATCCTGCACGAGCACCTATGTACAGCTGACCTTGGATGCAACCTCACTTCCCATCATCTACCTTCTTTCTTTCATCATTCTCTCTCTCATCTCTACAGCTTCATCTCACATCCATCCATCCAGCATGGCCGACATCGCCACCGAACATGGCGACCTCATAACCACCCTTCGATCATTCTACATCCTTCTCGCAGACCTGGGCATCACCTCGACGGAACACATCATCCTGCCTAATCCCCAGACTGGAACTCATTCCGAGCATGTCTTCAATGCAGCCGCAGCCCGGGAAGCGGGCTACACCCCCGACGCCGTCGCCGTGCTCTCGGCCCTACCGTACCTCGACACAGACGTGTATGACATGTCCTTCGAGCTCCTGCCTAGCACGTACCCCAGCACCTACCTTGGCGACGACGCCGACGAGGGGTACTTCCGCGACGCCCGAGAGATGCTCAACGAGGTCCAGATGCCGCCGACTGCCATCAGGCTGACGCGGAGCGAGATCTACGGGACTGTGTTTATTTACGATGTCGAATCCAGTAAGATCATCGCGTGCATGTGCTGAAATACTCGGGGAATTTATGTTGTTCCTTTTTGTTAGATACTAATATGAGATCGTGCGCTTCCAGAGCTAGCAACAGCATGGAAGCCGTTCGACAATCCCCAGGATGTAGACGACTACTCGCACGCCCCGGCGCCGAGCCCACCTTCGGAATGCTTGGCCCCCATGACACACGGCTACCGCCAGCTGCGGTACCTCGCCACGCCCAAGGGCACGGATTTCTCCTCGCCGTTGTTTGCCGACTCGGGCGGCGAGCCACCGAGCGAGTGGAGCCAGCGCGAGAAGACCATCTGGCGCGCTTCGTACGCAGTGTGGGAGGCGACGCAGAAACTGAGAGACTTCTACTTGGAGAGTGGGTGGGATGTCAATTCCGTGGTCCAGACTGGCTTCGATCGAGAGGGCTTCATGGCGAGAAGGGATGAGTATTGGAGGCGTGTCGTGATGCCGCTTATGGAGGCTGAGGAGGAGGTTGGGAGTCGGGCAGAGTAGGGTTGCCCCTTCTCGTTCACGTTCACACAGGGTAAGTCCAGCAGCTTAGATGGTAAAGTGACTATTACTAAACAGACACAGGTATATTCCATTATTCCCCTCGGGAGGAATAAGGTATGCCTAGTACAATACGTTGTGCTTGCTAAGGTCCTTGTTCAGTGTTAGGTATTTCTATCTTGGGGCGCTAGGGGCTTTAGAGAAATGGTAGCCCTGGAGGTAGGAGCGTCTACAAGAACGGAAGGCACAGTGTAGCCTAGATTTCACGTACTCAGGTAAGCCTACCTAGGTACAGGCACACCCTAGCCCACACAGTGGAAACTCTCCCAATACAACCACCTTTCTGATCGACCATTCTATCTCCTGGCGCCCTAAGGTACTATCGCATTCCATTGTGACTCCAACACGCGAGCGACAACGCCGTCACACGCCCAACGTTAACCCGATGCGATACCGGAGACGCAGTATGCATAACCAGGCCAGATATTGCTACACGCCTCATCGACGTAGGTGTTGAGGGTCCGGAAATAGTCGAGCGTAATGCCGTACGCCTGGTCGATATTCCAACAGCCGTCGCCCGACTTGACGACGTACCACTTGTAGCACTTACCGGTTGTCCCCGTGACGGTGGGAGCAGGCGCCGGGATGAAGGTGCTTGTTGGGGTTGTTGAGGTAGTCATTGTGCTACTGGTTGTGGTGCTGGTCCCGATACTAGTGCTCGTGGTCGTCGAGGGTGGTATGACCCCCACAGAGGAGTATACGCACCCCCAGGAGGCCTGGCTTCCATAGAACTGTTAGCCATCACTTTTCGCTCAGCTCAGGAGTATCTCAACTCCACAACAGAAACGGCAACTGACCCAACACAAACCACTTCGCCCACAATCAAATTCTTGGAATCCATAAAATTGTTCCATTCCCAGAACTGCGTTTCGCTGACGACTCCACCGCCAGCCCCAAGCGCCGCCACGAAACTAAGAGCGTCCGTCGTCGCATTGATGAGGGCCACCTGGCAGGCTTCGGGAGCGCAGTACTCGCCCGCAGGGACGGAATTCCACGATACGCTGTTCAGCCCCACGAGCGCGGCCGTCGGAATGTTGTTGGCGCGCGCGACGTCGTTGGCTGAGGCTATTGTGCCATCTGCGGCGGCTACTTGCACGATCTTTCGGCTGCAGGTCGGAGCGTAGGTCCAAACCAGGTCAGCATTGATGCTGGGGCGAGATGGGTGTGATGTCAGTTTTCATTGATATACGTCTTGAGCTAAGTCAGGAGTAGAAGTGAGCTTACTTGGTGGCCCACGTGCTGAGGTTGTGTGAAGGAACCAGATCCCAATCAAGATCGCAATTCTGCCTGACGTTATTCCACACCTGATCCGACACCTCGCTGGAGCAAACCAGGACATGTCAGTCTTCTGTGCCCTATCCTCCTGACAACTTCTCATAGCAGAGCTTACTCGAAGACTTCACCCCATTGCGACTCGATCCCAAGACGATACTGCCCCAAGAAGCACTCGGAGCATTGGAGCTCAAGCGGATATTCGTCGTACTCGAGTGGCTCGGGCCACCCGTGATCTGCGTAACTATCATCTAGATCGATTTTCTGGTAGTAGTCTTGCCCTGTGAGCTCGTATTTGATGCCGAAGTCTTCGAATGCGCCCACGGGGCTGGAATTGTCGACAATGTTGCCGTCAACATCATCCTGGGGCGTGCCATCTGGACTAAAGTTGAAGTTGGGGAACGTCTTGTTAGTGTGAGCCGGCCACGTCGCGGCGCCACTGGTATTGAGCGAGCTGATATTCCATGTCTTCTCGACTTCGAGACAAAACTTGCCTTGGGAGTCCGCCAAGCAACTCATCTTGTACTTGTACATGAACAAGTCGACCACTTGCACAGCCGAAAGAAACGCCCCGTCGAAGTCAATGTCATAGGTGCCGCAGGACGATGACACGGCGGTCTCCAGACTCTGGAGGCTTGACAAGCATGATGGCATACAGAGTGTCTCGAGGGAGTCTTGGGTGAACTCGAGGCGATCGAGGTCGTAAGAGAGGAGCTGGACTGACGGATCGCAGGCCAGAGACAGATTGAAGGCCGTCAGGCAGGTGCTGCTCGCATCTTGGAATATCGCTTGCTGAGCACCGTTGAATAAAGTCGTGGCTGCAGAGACGCCAGGAACAATACCTAGAATCTCCAGCAGGACGATCGCAATGAGAAATAAGTGAGTAGCCATGGTGTTTCAGCATCTGCGGTTTAGTTGGTTCTGCTCAAATCCAGATATGATCCTATCTCAGCCGAATCTCGTGGACCTATGTGAGGGACAGCCCAGAGACTAATACAGCTCATACGCAGCAACGATTCTCGTCCACTGGTGCGACCACAGGAGCACTCTCGCCGAGACTATAATTGCGAAATACTCACTCTCTTCTGTTGCAAACATGTGGCTGGCCCCTTCCCCCTTCTAGGTCTCGGCGCGAAGCCTGCTTCCAGACCTTCATTGCCCACGGGGGCGGCCTCGGCAACACAATCTCACCAATGACTCAAATTTGACGTTGCAGCTTAGAAGGCCACTGCCAGATACCATTGGTGTGTTCCGCACGTACCGGCTGATATCGAAGAGTTCTGTGCCACACCCGCGCGTCGCATCTCAATAGTCTGTTTCATTATCGTCACCTCCAGGAAATGAGCACGCCACCACATTTCTCGCGCAGCCTTATCCTAAAGACTCCTCGGGACCGCCGTCGCCTGATCTGATCTTCGCTCATGGGTTGGTTACGTGGTGGCTTGTGTAGCCGTCAGCATTTTGTATGATATTGACGGGCCTGGAACACGGTTACCGCAAAGATGTGCTACTCGATCATGTGTTCTCTTGGCACCAATCAGGAAATCAATGGTCTCCTATCTTTCAATATTCACTTTCATTTAAGATCCTCCTACTAACTCGTTGCATTATTGGCTAGTCGCCGGTCCGTTAAGCCGAACCTCATCAAAAGACATGCATGATCATACAGAGATGTTAGTGGTTGAGGTTCCACCACACGCGTACCCCTTTATCCCACATGGAGGTAGCAGAGCAACGATGATAAGGGCACAATTCATGTAAACCAGACATGTCCAAGCAACTCCCTGCAAAGTCCCACAAACACAGGCACACAGATCCCACGACACGTAGTACAAGGGCGATTGCCGCCTGTCTACCTCCATGGTTGGGGAACCAGGGTTGGGCCACGTCTTAGACACGTGCAGCGACCCCCCCTGACAGAGTATGAGATGGGCGAAGCTGGTAGACTGCTGGGCGGACTGGCGATAAAAGAAGGTGTGCGAGCAATTCCATCGAGAATTACTGGAACAGATATCCTTCCTTGACTGCACAGATCCCATTGAACACTTGGGAAATACATTAGACACACCCAACTCCCGCCAAAATCGGTTGGCCACACCAGCCCATTGTCCAGATGCTCGTGCCACGGAATGCCAACATGGGCAACCTTGGGATTGTGGCCATCATCACCTGCTCTCTGCTAGTGGGCCTCACAGCAGCACAAGGAGACGGCACCTGCTCTTCGACCAGTCCCTGTGTCTCCGGCTGTTGTTCCAAAAGTGGCTTCTGCGGTTTCGGCCCGGATTATTGCGGTAAAACGTGCGTCTCTAATTGCGATGCTGTTGCGGAGTGCGGTCAGTACGCCAAAGACTCAGGAAAGTCCTGCCCACTCAATGTTTGCTGTTCGCAATACGGGTACGTGGCCCGACAACTGTCTCCTCGATCTAGATAAAAGCATGTTAATTCTGACACGCCCACCAAAGATTCTGTGGCACCACAAGTGAATTTTGCGACACTAAATGCCAGAGCGGCTGTCAGGCTCCTTCCAAACCTTCCTGCTCATCCAGTGGCGGCACTGCCGCGAAGAGGCGAATCGGCTACTATGAATCATGGTCACCGAGTCGGCCCTGCGGGCAGTGGTACGTGTCGGACATTGACGCAGCTAAGTGGACGCACCTCAACTATGCCTTCGCCCTCATCGACCCCTCCACCTTTGGCGTCGCCCAGATGAACGACTTTGATGTCAAGTCCTACACCGAGTTCACCAACCTCAAGTCCAAAAACCCGGCGCTGAAGACGTTCATCAGTATCGGTGGCTGGGACGCCGGCGGCCAGGTCTTCTCTGCCATGGTGTCCTCGTCGGCCAACCGAGCCGCCTTCATCTCCTCGCTCAGGCTCTTCATGAAGACGTACGCGTTCGACGGTGTCGACATCGACTGGGAGTACCCCGTCGCTGACGATCGAGGGGGAAACCCGGCCGACTTCGCCAACTATGTAACGTTCCTATCTGAGCTGCGGGCGGCCGTCGGTGACAGCTATGGCGTCACAGCCACGCTCCCGTCCTCTTATTGGTATCTGCGAAATTTTGACATCGCCGGCATGCAGCCGTATTTAGACTGGTTCAACATGTTGAGTAAGTATTAATCTGTCGTCCCTCAAACTTGTCTTTGGTTCAGTGAGATCCATGAAGCCTCGGCTAATGGGAGTAAATAGCGTACGACATACACGGGACGTGGGATGGAGAGAACCCGTTCACCCGCAAGGAGGTCCAGGCGCACACAAACCTGACCGAGATCGACCAGGCTCTGGATTTGCTCTGGCGCAACAACATCGACTCGAGCAAGGTTGTTCTTGGTCTTGGCTTCTACGGCCGGTCCTTCACCCTCAAGGACCCCAGCTGTAGTAAGCCCGGATGCCCCTTTGCCGACGGCGCCCTCGCCGGCCCATGCACCGGGCAGTCAGGTGTCCTGTCCGATGCCGAGATCCAAGACATCATCTCGTCCAAGGGCATCAAGCCGGTGCTCGACACCACCGCGGCGATCAAGTACATGACGTGGGACAGTGACCAGTGGGTGAGCTACGACGACGCCGAGACGTTCAAGATGAAGATGGACTACGCCAACCGGCTGTGTCTAGGGGGCACCATGGTGTGGGCACTAGATTTGGATTCCGTGGGCACCAACAGTGCTATCGACGACTTGTCCTCGCGAGGCCAGGGCGCCCTCTTCGCCGAGGTCTCGAAGGCCGTCGCCACAACAAACAGCAGGGCGCTCGGTATATTCTGGACTCCGTGTCTTCCCAAGGGGAGTCTGGGTACTCCATGCCCTCCAGGTCATAGGCCAATTGCCTGGGGTCATGGCAAGGTGTTTGACGCCGACCTCTCGGTTAATACCGGAGAGGGCTGTCACGGTGGGCGGCTCCCTTCCCTACTTTCACAACCTTTTCAAAAGACGAACATACCAACTAATACATGTACTGCCTAGGTGGAGGTTTCGACGGCTTCCAACGGGCTCTGTGTGCCGCCGACAACATTTATTTTCAGAATTTGTACTGGGGGCCAAACAAGGGCAACGGCAAAGCATGCAACAGCAAGTGTCCCTCTGGCTGGGTCACACTGACCAAGAACTCGCACATCACGGGTCAGAAGAGCGGGTGCAAGAGCGGCAAATACGCACCCTTGTGCGTCACGCACTTGACCGTGTATCAGAACACTATATCCGACACCTGCCCGAGCAGCTTGACGGGACAGCATCTTTCTGGTGGCCTCAGTCTCCGCAGCGATCCCTCGGGTATCGCCAACTTTGACTTTGTGGACAACGGTAAGGGAGAACAAGAAGAGGGAGTCGAAGCCCGCGGCATATCGCCCAAGATGCAGGAGTTCCGAGACCTACAGGCCCGCAAGCTGAACAAGCGGGCCAAGGCCAAGCGCACAGCATATGGTGATGCCCATTGCTCCGACAGCCTGGCACTCGACGACATCGCTATCGAGATCCCAGGCAGACTCGTGTTTGATGGGTTCAACAGCTTCGCCGGCAAGTATGTCTACTCCCTCTCCCCGGGCGTGCCGGCACGGACAACAGCAAGTTCGAAGAAGTCAACCCGCACAACCACCATCAA
Source organism: Astrocystis sublimbata (assembly GCA_022453515.1). Taxonomy (NCBI): domain Eukaryota; kingdom Fungi; phylum Ascomycota; class Sordariomycetes; order Xylariales; family Xylariaceae; genus Astrocystis; species Astrocystis sublimbata. Next base: position 653,254 of record JAJNNY010000011.1, on the reverse strand, counting down.
CACGCAGTCCACGACCTACCCGACATACATGCGGACGTGTGACGGCGCCAAGTACCCGCAGGTATGCTACCACTACAGCTCCGTCGCCCGGATGGGGTACTCTCGGGTCACGTGCTCCAACTTGGACCAATCCAACAACGCACGCCCGCTCACCAAGAGCTGGAACGACGGGCACAAGAGCACGGAATGGTCCAAGTTCATTGCCAAGTCGTACGTCAACCCCAACGGCAAGCGCAAGGCCGCCAGATGCGAGCGCGACGAGGTGGGTGAGCTACATGTCGTCCTACCCCTTTTATTCTCGTGCCGACCTTACCCATCCATCTACCTTCCTACGTACTAATGAGGATGAACTCCGGCTGACTATACAATCCGCTTTGTCAGTGGCCTCCAGCGCATTTCCAACAGGGCCGTCCCGACGGCTGGGTGAGACTCCGTAAGACTTGCCCCTGCTCCTAGACTCTTTACGCCCTCATAATTCAAGCAGTCTCGATCAGCTAGCGGTCTGCCCAGTGCCGAGCCCTGTCTCTTGCTCCCCAATACTAACACGCAGTGGCATAACAGTCCCCGGCGACCAAAACGGCGGAATCCCCAACGACAATGAAGGCGGCTGGCGACGCTTCTGCAAGTTTCCCCCGGAAAAAACAGTCGGCGAAGAGGGGGGCCCGATCGAAGACAGGGGCAATTACTACCTGGCAACCGTGTACCGCAGCACCATCATCACGCTCAACGTCATGAGCTACACGTGGAAAAGCATGGCGCTGCTCCCCCGCAGCGACCCGTACGCGCTTACGGCCAACGTGTGCTACCCTTCCGTCCTCACCGCCGACGCACGCTACGCCCTGCAGACCAACGACCCGTTGTACGGGACTACCCGGATCTCAGCGTATAACTCGGTGCCGCCCAGGTCGTTGACGCAGGGCGTCAGGCAGCCCGACTTCAGGAAGGACAAGAACAAGAGGTATGAGCTCGTTGAGGGGATGGTGGTCGTCGATGAGGGGAACTCGACGCGCGCGGCGACGGATGAGGAGCTCGCGGGGGAGCTGGGGTATACTAGGTGTCAGGAACGGGATTGTGCCGACGAGTTGGAGGAATTGCGGCGGAGGCTGGCGGAGATGGATCTCCCGACTGTTTTGCTGGACAGTCCGACTACTGTGGCTGTCACTGCGACTGATACTGCGACTGCGACTGCGATGGCTGTTGAGGGCCTGGATATTCGGCGGCCGGGGTTGACTGCTTACCCTAGTCGGCCGACTGCTGGGTGAGTTGAGTTGAGTTGAGATGAGGTTGAGTTTGTCTTTGTGTAGAGACAGAAACATGGGAAGGTACGTATGGATGGGTACTACTTATATCCAGATATCCAGTACTTCCGCGAGTCATACATCCATCTATCCATCCACCTGTTGTTGGTTTCAGCGAATCATCGACAACCTAATTAGATGCGGACGTTGGATCGGCTTGCCTAGGTAAGTATTCGTACTTTTTGTTCCCATCTGCATGATATACTTAATATCCTTGATGCACCGCGCCGTTTGGTTAAGCCTCGCAAGTTGTCGCACACTTGGGGTCCGACAAGGCCTCGACTCAGTCCCGATGAGGTAGTTATCAGATATAAAATAAAATAAAAGATCAAAGTTACGAATTTGCTTCAAGTCATACATACACATAAAACGATCCTTGCTTCTTTTCTTTTTCAGCCCAGTACCGTACCCCTTTAATAGCTGACCCGTATGTAGTTACGGGATGCGTCATGGCCACTGATGGATGGCTCACAAGCCCATGGCACCCGTAAGGTCTGATCTGAAGGAAGATATATCACCTATTGCAGGAGCCTTGCCTTCTCGTAGTGTGCAACTCCCGTCATAGTTGACCGAACAGCACCACACACCTCTTACTTGCGTAAAGGGTTGAAAATCTTCCAACAGCCTTAAAAGCCATTCATTCCCTTCGTACACGGTGGAAAAGAGGCAAAAAGGTCTTGGTCACGGCCAAGTGCCAGTATCGGCCTCTCACATGACTAAGCTAAATACTACCAGATGAGGACAGGATGCGCATAGGGTGATATATAGGTATATAGAGGGACGCTGTCTTGCTGTATCTAGTTCTCTCTTCTCTAGTCTTGATATTTGTTACGGACCAACTGCAGGCAGGAAAGGCCAGCTGAGGAGACCTAGTACGTACAGCCACGAGATGACATGACGCTATCTATGGTTCGGCGCTTAGGACGTGCAGTAGGGGCAGTTTAGTTTAGGTACTTAGTCGCACGTGGGTAAATAGGTCGCGTTTTTGGGCGCTTAGCAAGTCAAGTCAAGTCAAGTCAAATAGAAGTGAGGTGCGGTACTTTAGCGAGAGAGATCGGCAATGATGCTCTGCGTCATTACATACTGTTATTTCTATCATTGCTACTGTATTAGAAATGGTGGATTGAAAGAATGAGTGCTAGTTGGAGATGGCGGCTAAGGTGAAGTGAAGTTGTAGGTTAGGCACCCGGAGATGGTGGGGTTTTAGCGCTCTTTGGGATACCTAGGATAACCTGCAACGAACAAAGAACATCCCGATAACCAATTCAATGACGACATGAGCCTACCTACATATTTCTACTTGTTCACCTTCCTAGAACTACATTTAAACCTGCGTAGGACTTCTCGTCGCACATTGGACTGGGACTAAAATGCCCATGTGCGTAATCAGATCTGTGTGCCCAGGTGTAGGTAGGTAGGCGCCACAAAGCCACGCGCGAGATCATCGTGCAATAGCACTACTTTCGTACGACCCTCACGCCCTCAATTAGGTAAGTAGGTAGGATCTCGATCATGCAGGTACCAACATCAACCCCGGCCCTGCACGTGTGTCTCCGTCCTTTCTGGAGGATTCGCGTGGCTCTGGAGACAGACAGACTGGAGACAGACAGACAGGAATAGGATTGATCGTCTGTCTATCCGGGACATTCGACCGGATTGTCGCGATAGGACAGGACAGGATAACCGCGATCAGATGACTGAAAATGGTAACTGATCTGGACTATCATCAATCATCACACCACAGCCACCCACTGGGCCACTTATCTATTGACCTATCTCAGTCAGGGCAGGATCATATCGATCAATCCCTTGCTTAATGCTTGCCTGCTCGTTCTGTAGTGTGGTGTGCAGTGTGCGCACTTCGAGCACAATGACTGGCTTATCTCGAACAAGATCAGGATAGAAGACTGAGTCCAATTGATTTAGATTTAAACAGGTAGGTCCCATGGGTTCATTCAGGAGGTTTCAGGCAACGGGAAAAACAACAACCAATTGCTCCTCGGGAGTCGGCAGACTTTGACGCCTCATTGTCTGTCAGCCATGCCACGTTTCTATCTCCTATCTCCTATCTACCTACTAAGCACAATCTCCAATGAGTGGTAGAGCCATTGTACTGCATTGACAAACTTCTCCTTTCCATTTCGCCTCACGATATTCGAAGTGAAGTGAAGTGAAGTGAACTGAATACGAGAAGCGCTGATTAGAGCTAGAGCTAGACGGACGTGGATAATTAGTCCTGTCTCGCTTCGTCTCTGGGCCACCAATTCCAATCGCGCTTGTGGTTCGGTTCCTGGACGGGTGGCGAACGTTGCATTTGCCAAGGAAGGGGGAAAAGGGAGGTTCAGTAGAGGCGAGAGAGAGAAAGAGGCTGTGCTTCTACCGAGTATACTTACCTTGCGTATGTAAGTAAGGACGCGTCGGCCTACGGTAGTTACCGTCGCACACTGTATCCTTTCCCTACCTATTCGTGGAGAAAATCAATCTACCACCACGCGTGCGGCGTGGCTATTGAGGTTGGTGCCGGAAGATTCTTGTTCAGTGCACCCACCCTAGCAGCAGGTGGGTAGGTCAGGACCCTACACTCCATAGTACTGTACTGTTGTTCAATGTTTACCAGCCCGTTACGTACATATAACACCGTACACTATTACCTGAATAAACGATGCGTGCTGTTATAGAACATGGCGGTGACTTATAGGTAGGTGCTTAAGGGTAGGGTGGGGTAGGTTAGTTCACCGTTCGGTTAGGTAATCAATCCGGAGTTTAGGAAACAAAATTCTTCCCTTCCATTGCCTACCTGGTGGTTATTTCGGCCGACCAAAGCTTCCTACGAGTAAGTATATACCTAGTAGCCAGGATCTACGATCTATGTAATTGCGGGTTTGCAACGGGGTCTGAAGATACAGTAGAGTATTGAGTTGACGTTGTCCCATCTCTCATCTTGTTTATAGTAGACGCCTACTATATGAACATCATGCGCATATCCCATCTAGCCCGTCATCCAGCAAGGGATGACCCTACAGATTAGGTTCGCAGCATTATTTGAGCTCGGAATAGAACAGGCGAGATGATTGATTGATTGATTGATCAATGATAGCCTCGGATAGGTAGCTATGAAATATTCCGTTCTCTTGCAACTGGCGCGGGCCGGCTGTCCATCCGTCGAACTAGTCATGTTCATCTATACTAAATCATTCATGCGGAAGCTTTCGCCCGATGGAAAGACAGAGCCAACGTCACCTCCACTACCACCTGAGGATGTTTAAGGTATTATTCAATAGGTTTCGCCTTTCTGATCGAATCGTACTATGTCCTCCGCAAACGTGTAGCAAGATCTCGTGTTCAACGCTGGTGATGGTGGTGGTGGTGGTGATATCTGATCATGGGTCACAGCAAAGCAAGCGGGGGTTTCGCGATTTCCCCAGGGTTGGTGTCAGGTAATGCGCGGGACCTTCTTGGCGGGAGAAAACAAAGCTCGCTAGGGACCTAAGATCCAGCTAAGATAACAGTGGTTACCTGTGATTCCATCTAGCCCATTTTAGGCAAGGTTTAGGTAGGTAAAGGGGAAGTGATTGATCGATCAACTAATTCCCGTAGAGCGTTCCCGTAGAGCGTTCCCGTAAAGCGTTCCCGTAGGATATTTGAATGTTATAAGCGAATTAGACTAATTATCCTGCGAGGACATGTCGACATGCAACATTCGTAACAGCAGTAACATGTCCTAATACCTACTGTTGATACTGTATGTATAGCATGACTACATGTATGAGAAAGGGAGTGAGTGTACTGCATTCATGCCGTAGCTTCCGCCGCAACTCCTCCGAACCTGTGGATGGTTTACATTTAGGTGCCCAGTGAAACCGTGGCGTGGGTGGGTGTGGTTCGTTGGTTCGTGATGCTGCCGGTGCTGCTCTCCCGCCGTCCCAATAACTTCGACCTGAAACCGAGCCGAAGAGAAGGATTGGGTGACTGACTGCCAACTGGTCGTCTGTTGTCTGTTGTCTCTGCGCCAGTTATCGAGTACCTAAGGGAGAAAAAAGCCCCCCCCACTGACTCGACTCAACCTGGTAGATGAACCCCTGCATCCGATCTCTCAATGCGGCAAGACGCTAATGAAAGTGAGCCGGTGAAGATGCCCAAAAAGGGACAACCCGCCAATGGGGAAAGATAGGTCAAGGCAAGGTGAAGAAGGGATTTTCGATGCAACCTACCGTATTGCTCATAGCGAGGCGCTTGTCGTCCGATGGCTGTGAGTTGATCTCACGATGGGACCTGGAGGGATTAAAATCTGCCCATGCGTGTTATCAATCAATCACCTGCATACACTTAACTTATAGAGCGGATTGGGTCTCTTTACACAAATAACTCACCGTGACACCCTGCTCATAACACCCGATTAGTGGCTATCTCGCAATTCGACGTCATCAAAGTGGCCGACGAGTTCGCCAAGGGGCATCAAGGGTATTATGTGTGCACTTTACAGAGCACGTTGCGCTTTTTATTTACGTAAAGTGCTCTTTCTTTCGCAAGTGGATATGTAGATAGATACGAGTAGATGGAGGCTTCCGAAGCGAGACATGTTTAGAATAGCAACGCACCGAAGGCTTCACTTGATCAGTAGTCCAAACTCTCGATTTAGATTGTCAAGATTGCAACTATGCAAGTCCCTTCAATATCGACTGTAGGATCCAAAGTGACGGTATCTGCAAGTTGGGGTGACAGTTGGATGCCTACCAAACAAAAAACAAGATGCTTTTGGGGCTATGTTCTATAAATGCCGTCGCTATGAGTCGGCACCGGGATAGGCTGATGACCCTTGGGCAATATACTGAGCTCCCTATTAGGGCGCGCAAACACCCCACGGTTCTTGGGATGGAGGGACGGCAGTGTCCGTTGGATCTGGCTGTACCTGCATTGGGGTGTGGTTGCGAGGCTGTGCTGTTTCAAAAGGAACAGCTTGCCGGCGAAACAGCGCACACCTCGTATTTCTGTCATGGACAGAAACAATGAAGGACGACTCGGTCTTGGCTGTACAAGTCAGTTTCCTTTGGGTTTTCACTAAGGTTGTGTGGTGTCAGGTATCAATCAATACTCAGTGTAATTGTAACCTGTTACTTGCTCACAGGATGTCGAGGCATTTGACAACAAGGACAGGAGAAAGCGTACGATTAGCTGGATACCAATGACTTACATCGATGGATACCTCAGCTAATTCGGGTACTAAGCGAGCAAGTGTTGACAGGCCATTTGCGTGTTCATTGTCAGACTGCTCTGTCCATTCGTAGGCTTGTACGAGTAAGTAGCATTCGCTAGAGACTGCAGGTGAGGGAGCGGCAAGGGATGAATGACAGCGCTTTCGTGGCGCTTCGCAGGTGGAAGCGATGCACTGACATCGACAGCCCGCCGCCAAGCGAGCACCGAGCACCCATCCACAACCACATCGGACGACTGCAGTGTCCCCATTGGCCAGAGCTGGTAGTCAGGGGGGCCTATGACCGGCCAGACCATCGCGCAGACCCGCTATGGGCCCCGCTCTGACTAGAAGCGGATAGGTTGCATTGGGGTCTCCCTCCCCGCCCCTAGCGCAACCATGCTCTGTCCCTGCTCCAGTGCCTGGCGCTAGCTTTTTCAAGCCGCGATTCATTCGAGTCCTCCCTCGTCACCCTCGAGACCCTCACCCCCAATCCAACCCATCCGTCCAATCCTCGTGTGTCTGCCAACGTCGACCCCTGAAAATACAACCTCGATGCCCACGGAGCCGCGCGCTCTGCCATGTGCATAGCGACACCCTTGCTGCCGGCCCATCTGGTCCAGTCGTGCCTGGCCTAGCGCGCCCTTCTCTCGTGCACCCCCGTCTCCCATCGTATACTACCGACTGTGGTATAGCCCACCGAGACCTGCCTTGCCATCTGGCCATGGGACAAGGGCCAATGCCCAAAGGCCGCCATGGAGAAACAACGGTTCTCAACCCTGGTCGGCATGTGCAGGGTCCTGTGCCTGGTCTGACCCGCAGCCCGGCCGTCATCAGATGAGAGGCTCTCGAGTCTTCATTGTGAGATGCTATATATGCCTTTGTTTCCTGCCACCCATTGTGTCTTTTTATCCTCTCATCTTCTCTAAGGCTATTCTTTCTACTGGAGCCCTCATCTCCTTGTCAGTTTCATTGACTAATTATTTCCTTTTTTGTCCAAGAAGCTCAAGATCATTCGCTCACTTGACTTCCACCATCTCCCTATACTACTGTCGTTTTTGCTGGATATAAAACACACTATCGCTCATACCAACCCAACCTTATATACACAGCAGACGCTATTCACCCATTTTCATCTGAGTAGTCCATCTCAGCTTTAGACAACATGAAGAACACTTTGGCACTCGTGGCCCTGGCTGCTGGGATCAGCCAGGTCAACGCGACTGTAAGTCTGCATATCGCCACACTTACACCCTACAGAAGGGCCGTTAGCTAATCCCCTCTCAGTTTGGCTGGCACAATGCGCCCAAGTACCCCTCTCCTGACAACCAAGACAACCAATGTACACCCGACATGGGCAAGGGCTTCGACTGGAGTGGCCTGAACTTTGGTGGCTTCGGCAGCTACAAGGGTTTCAACTACAATGGATACACCTGCTCGCAGAAATTCGGCAAGCGGGACGAGATCACCGGACGGAGCTTCCAGTCCAAGTGCATCGTCGGCAAGGCTACCAAGGAGCGGGACAACAGCCCCAAGATCAGCTGCGACAAGAGCAAGGGCGTCGACAAGACCTCCATCCGTGATTTCTACGTCACTCCCGAGTTCGACTGTGATCTTGAGTTCCATTACACCATGCCCGATGGATCCAACTGTAAGCACCGCTCGCCTTGCAAGGCCTCTGGTACCATCGTCAAGAACACCCAGTGCGGTGGCGCTACCGATGTGACAATCGTGTACCCCCACCAGCCTGAGAAGCCCAAGGACACTTGTGACTACGGTATTCACCACATCGGCTTCGACTGCGACAAGCCCAAGCCTACCAAGAAGCACCCCGGCTACCCCGAGTACACTCCTCCTGGATACCCCGCCTACACTCCTCCCGGATACCCCGTTGAGACTCCCTCGACCCCGGCCGAGACTCCTGAGCTGCCTGCCACTACTCCCGTAGAGACCACTAGCACGCCTTTCACCTTCCCCTCGTACACCGTCAGCACTCCTGCCGAGACACCTTCCACCCCGGCTGAGAGCACACCTGTGGAGTCTACTCCGGCCGAGTCTACTCCTGTTGAGTCTACTCCCGTTGAGAGCACTCCCGCTGAATCCACTCCTGCTGAGAGCACTCCTGCCGAGAGCACCCCGGCTGAGTCTACCCCCGTTGAGTCCACCCCGATTGTGTCTACTCCCGCCGAGACGCCTTCTGCTCCTGCTTCTACCGTCCCTGGCTCGTACCCTGTGCCTACTCCCAGCAGCAGCGTGCCTGCTGAGTCGACACCTGCCGAGTCCACTCCCGCTGAAAGCACTCCCGCTGAGTCTACTCCGGTCGAGTCCACTCCTGCCGAGTCTACCCCCGCTGAGAGCACCCCCGCTGAATCCACTCCTGCTGAGAGCACCCCCGCCGAGTCTACCCCTGCTGAGTCCACCCCCGCTGAATCGACGCCTGCTGAGTCTACTCCTGCTGAGTCCACTCCCGTTGCTAGCAGCTCAACCGCCGCTGTGTCTACGCCTGCTGAGTCTACCCCGGTTTACTCAGTGACCAGCTACATCACCACCTCCACTGTCTTCAGCACCTCCGTCCAGACCATCACCAGCTGCGGCCCTGAGGTCCCTAATTGCCCTGCCGGCGAAGCCACCACCACCACGGTCATCATTCCCGTCTCTACCACCATTTGCCCTGTCACCGAGACTGTCAGCATGCCTGCTGGTACTCCTCCCGCCAGCCCCGCCGAGTCTACCCCCGTTGAGTCCACTCCCGTCGAGTCTACCCCCGCCGGCCCAGCGGAGACCACGCCCGCTTCGCAGACTTCAAGCGGCCCTGCTCCTCCTGTTGAGACCCTCCCCTGCCCTGGTGTCGTTCCCTCGTGCTTGAACACCTGGATGTTCTCCGTTGGCTGCAATGACAACACCGACGCCGCCTGCTTCTGCCCTGACAGCGAATACGTCAAGAACGTCTTCACCTGCCTGTACGCCCACGGCGAGTCTGACCAGGTCATCTCTGACGCCGTCAGCTACTTCCAGGGTATCTGCGCGCCTTTCGTCCCCACCAACCCTGGCATTGCCACTGGTGCTGAGACCATTACCTCTGTCCTGACTGTTACCCCCACTCCCGCTCCCGCTGCCACCTACACCACCATCGAGGTCGTCGCCACCACTGTCGTCCCCTGCACCGATGAGGTTGGCGAGGTCATCCCCAGCTCCAGCAGCACCGTCGTCGTCAGCACCCAGATGACCGTCCCCCAGGTCATCTTCACCACCATCACCCCCGAAGCTGGTGCCGGTCCTGAGGCCTCCACCTCCGCCGATGCTGCTATCGTCCCTGGCACCTACCCTGCCTTCACCCCCACGCCCACCGGTGTTGCTGCTCCCTACCCCACCGGCTCTGGTGTCGCCACCTTCACCACCTCGCCTTCAGCTGGTCTCCCCGTCACCACGCCTGGTTCCACATCCGCCATCCCCACTGCCGGCGCCGGTCGCGTCGGTGCTGGTCTTGGCTTCTTCGGTATGGTGGCCATGGCCGTCGCCGCCTTGTAAGCAACGCAACAAATGCATACTTAAGCAATTTCATTCTTACGATCCTTACGAAAAAAATGTATACTCTTGCATATTTTTGGCGGCACATGTATATATATATGGCGATATATATAACTGGTTGACTTGACATTTAAAAAGGGACAGGGGCGCGACTGGGGGGGAAGTCGTGACACTTGGACATATGCAAGATCAGATGAGCGGAGTGGAGGAAAGACAAGACTCTGTAGTAATAGTTAATACCCCGTATGTTTGAATTTTTGATATTTTTGAGATCAAATAAAAGCAAGAGCTTGATGTTTCAATCTGTCTGTCCCTATGTTTACTAAGTACTATAGTGAACTGTGATGTTTGCTAAGCTGTTGTGAGTATCCCACCAGTAATAAAATGTTGTTCCTCGCCTGTCTGATGGTAGCAATCCAGCACTCAGCATATGATCCGCGTCGTATGTCTGTCCGAACCTTATCTGGTCTCGAGCCCAGCATACCTCCCTCCCCTTTACCTACACCTAACTACTCCTATACATACCCCTTGCCTGCCCAACAAGGTTTACACACACAGCAAGCACACAACTATATGATAGAGTTTACTCCAGAGCACTGTTGGCCGAGCTGGTTGCGGTCTAGCGATCCTATAGCATCTTTATCCTAGCGGTTCAAGCGGTGCGTTTGGTTCCTGACCTGCTGGAGTTCGATTCCCACGTCGGCCATTAAATATTCTTTTTTCCATCTTCGTTTTCCATCTTTAATTTTTATCGTTATTTTATCGTTACTATTTGGATCACTGCCCGCCCGCCCATCTTGGGGTTTTCATCTATGTTTTTTCTGATGCTTTCTTTCTTTTTGACTTGATTTGTCCCATGCATACATAAACAACTAAACAACCAAACAAATATCTCTTCGCGGAGTCTCAAGTTCTCCCAATGCAGCAGTTGCAAGTTTGGCCTGCGGCACTCCGAAAGGTGGTTGGCCAACCAACCAACCAACTGTCTTCGGTACATAGATCAAGGCTATATATAGCCTATACATCCATCCTCCAGCCCAGGAAAGTTCCTCATTTACCTACCAATCTGAGTAATTATCGTCCAACTTCTTAGATGCCGTGCTGAGGATAAGGAAAGTCATCGAGCTAGTCACGACACACGCACAGCAAAGCAGACTGCCATAGACCAGGCTAATCCTATGTCCAGTCGGTCTTTTATCCATCGCAAAGTTCAAGCTCGCGCTTCTGTCTCTGCTCCAACTAGGTGGCTAGGTAGATATGCTCAGCGATGTATTCCATCCTATCTTTCATCCCCATTGCCGCTGTTGTTCCTGCGAGCCATATTTCTTCCATCTACTAGAAGCCTGGGATAAGAGGCTGTGGTTCGAACCATGCATAGCTCAACCCCAGGAAGGATCCGCCCATTGAGGTTTCGCTTCCACAGACCCTTCTACGCTTCTTGCACGGCGGTTCTATTTCACGCCCCATTACCTATATAGCAGAGCCTCTTGCTACTATTGACAAAGATATGAGAGGTAGGTAGGTACCTTGGTATCCTGTACCAAGTGCTCAGCTCAGCTCAAAAAGTCAGAGAATCCAACTCTAGTTCCTCAGCAGTGTCGGAAGAAGTACAATAGATTCCCGTCGACAAAGTCAGTAAATATCTACTCACTTCCTCACCACCACCGCCACCACCCCCTCCTCCTTGCTTCCCTCCCTCCACCACCTCCTCCATTTCCTGCTCCCCCTCCACCACCCGTATAAACCCACCCACCACCCCTCCACTCCCAGGCCCCATTACCCACAGGATCCCTCACATCCCTCACCCTATCGCGCGCGCTTGTCTCGCACGGATACCCGCCCCAGTCCGCGACCTTGACGCCGGGGGCGTACCAGATATTCCCCGCGTCATAGACAGCCGGATGATTCCCATAGTAGTTTTCGTTGTGGTGGTTGCCTTCAGGGTAAGGTTGAGGGTGAGGGTGAGGGTGGTGATATTCAAGACCCCTCGCTTCCGGAACCACACACTGCCCCCCACCTCCTCCCCTTCCTCCTCTTCCACCCCCACCCCCGTTCAGCGCATATGGCACGCCCCTCCAGTCCGCGACGGCGACGCCAGAAGGATAATACGGAGACGGATACGGACCGTTGGCGAGGGCGGGGGCGGGGGCTTCGATGGCCCATCCTCCTCCTCCTTCTCCTTCTTCCTCACTTCCACTCCCACTCCCACTCCCACTTTCATCATCGTCATCGCTATCCGGCCGAAAAACCAGCCATCCATACGGCTCAATCTCCTCTCTTCCGTTCGCATGGCACGGCGCGCCCTCGCCGCATATCCACGGCTCGTCCGGGACGCGCGTGCGGAAGCCGTTGAGGGTTCGTTCCGGTAGTGTGCTTACGTCGATGTCGCTGCGGAAGCGGAGGGCTGTGTGTTCTGAGTCTCGCTGGTAGGAGGGTTAGGGTTAGGGTTAGTAAGTTTGTCTGTCTGATCTGTGATGGAATGGGATGGGAACTGTCATTGCTGCTTGTTCTGAGGAGGGTTGGTTCGCTGGTATTAGGGGTAGGGGTAGGGTATGGTAGGATAGAATTAAGGTTAGGATTAGCGGTGGTGATTGTGGTTGTGGTGGTGGTGGTGGTGATTCCGATTCATGATCCTGCCCGCGCCGAGACTTCCAAACGCTCATGTCACAATGTGCAGTAAGAAAGCCAGGAGATGCGGTTGGAGTCACCCAGCTCGAACGACGTCCACGTATGACCCCATCTGCTGATAATCTGGCAGGAACGGTGTTGGAATGGGACCATCTGGGAAGGAAACACTGGGCGCCGGAAGCTCAATAGGTAAGATGAAGCCGCCAGAAACGCTAACTCCATTGTGGCAGATAGATGTCTGTTCCACTTCCACTTTCACTTCCACTTCCATATCCGCTGCGTTCGTATCTCATATCAAGTCCCCTCTCGCGCGCCGAGAACGCGATATAGGTCGGTAAGAAAATTCCATCCGATCAACTAGCAGCAGTCTCGAGCCGGAGTAAGGTAGGTGAGTAGGTGAGTAGGGAGATAGACAGAATGCATTCCCTTCCTTCTTCCATCATCGGCCACTTCATGGCACCACTGCCTTCGCCTCCTGCGCTGTGGATTCACAGCTGGATCCATACTCTCTCTTATGCCTCTTTAGGTTCTCGATCTGTCCCTATCCAGAGCTACATGTGAAGCCTGGGTAGTAGCAGTGGTGTCTAGCTGGTTTCGACAGCAATAGGGAGATCCGCACTACTACTATCTCGTGGATCTTGTGTTACCTTCGTGGCGCGCCCTGTAAGTGCTCACTTTCCGGTTGAGAACTTCGCTCTGCTGCTGCACATGGATGTCTGTGGAGGCCGGATGAGATGGGATTGGGTGGGAGGTGGAAGAAAAGGAGGCGGATGAATGAGGCGGGAGAAGGTGCGGCATTGAGCTGATATCTCGTATAGGGCTGGCGTGCTTCAGAGTAGGTAGCTAGCTAGAGCCAAGAGAGAGAGGGCACAAATGCCATACTGCGGATGGTACTTCCGCTGGCGACGAGCTGATAACCATGGCGATGGCGACGATGGTCTTGGTGGAAGCGACCATGATAGTGCATCTAAAGAGGAGGATTGGCGAGAGTTGTGGAAGTGCGAAGTTGAGTCGAGAAAGGATGTTTGGGCGTGATAAGCTGTGAGCAAAGTCGTCCTCCTTCTTGGCAAGGCGGCAGATCCCACACATTCTTCTCGATGCTGTATGAGTGGCATTTCCATAGGGGGGAACACCATAAGAGGCCGTTTTGGATAGCAAGAAGTGGGATTCACTTCTTGCAGTGCTTGTGCTTCGGATGGGACCTCCAATATTGATGCATCGCATCACCGCCATCAATATTCTGTTCCCATGTCCTCTTCGATATCAGATAGTGCTGTTGAGTAGTAACACGGCTCGAGTTGAGGTCCTGGCCGCGTCTGTCGATTCGGCAACGCGACGAATCACAGTAATAGTAGACCAGCGCAGGGTCAATAGACACCCACAACCACCGAAGATCCGACTCAAACGATATCACAACCGTTCTGTGCTGTCGCAGTCCGTTATGAGTGATGGTGCAATGGGCAGCACGTAAGCGGCCACTGATCAAGGACATCCTTCCTATCAAATCCAAAACCAGTTGTCGCATCTTTCTATACTTCAAGAGAGAGAAAGGATGGAGCGCTAGCTAGCGGGCTGCCTCCTCTTGTGCACCTTGTGCGGAAGTTGTTGTGATGTGATGGTCACTCACCAAGACAGGACAGGACAGGACAGCAAGCGGAGCAGCATTGAGAAGGGAAGAGAAGAGAAGAGGAAATGTACCTACACAACCTTTCCGCCTCACCAGACCCGTCACGTATCTCTGCCAACCCATAGTCTCAGGACTTCCTCTACTTTCCTCTCTTTAGCTGTCCAGGGACGTGCGAGGAGATCCCGTCTTGCGAAGTAGAGTGTCTGCTGGGAACTGGAGATTAGGGCTGGACGATAAGTTAATTAGGCTACTGACGAACAAGACCTACTACTTTACTTTCGAAGTAGTCCGTTAGTGACGACTTGGCTGCCTCTTCGAGGAGGAAGGTCTCCAAGGTTTCTGCGAACTGGAATATCTGAGAAGAGGAGCGAAGATGTTGGGATCCCACCAAACCTTTCTTACTTTGCTTATGTTGTGGTGATGACCAGGCGGACGAATGAGGCTGGCGATGAAGTGCTTGGGCGTGTAGATGAGATAGTTGTTAAACTTGACGGGGGGAGGAAGGCGGGGAGGAGGGGGGGTAGAGGAGATATATATACACCAGAATCAAGCATAGTCCTCCTCAGTACCACACTCTCCTCTCATTTTCCCTCGCGAGTCCTCTTTCCTTTTGCCTCCTCATGGTACACAGCATTACCAGCGAAGCGAACTATGTGCAGCCATCTAATTCATCATTATCGTACGATGAGGCGCTCTACTCCAGTAGCGCAAGAGGCTCACGTGGGTTCACCGGAGGCGTGGTCCTAACGATCTCTAAGTGCCGGCATGAGCTCATCGGGGTCCGGTCAGGTTGGGCTGGGGGGCCAGGCCTGGGGTAAGAGAGATAACCGAGCGAGTGTCGGTGAAGGACACCGCCAACTATCGAGCAAGCAAAGCAAAGCAAAGCAAGCATCCGTCTGAGTCAGACCAGACACTACGCTGCGCTGCGTCTTCTGCGCGGGTGGTGCCGTGCTTTCAGATGGCCCCCACCTGACCTCCTTCAAGTGCGCCGCGGGCGAGCCTCGCCTCCAGCATAGTCCTGAGAATCGATTGGAACCGACCGCTCCAGCACTATAAAAGGAGGCAAAAGAAGGCACGTGGGTGATACCGACGGGAGGCGTTAGCGAGGAGGTTAGGTGTGTTCAGGAGTATGAAGTTTGTATGAAGCTAGTTAGAGGGAGGAAGTGCAATTATTGGCGATTCGTCGGAGCTGCCACGTGATCGCTGTGACATGTATACATTATTTTCCATGGCTTGGTGCATGTGTCATCGCCATTGTTGTGTACACGTCGGTACCGAGCATGTGTACGCCCTCCCTCAGGACTAATCAATCCCTCGCTTGCTTGCCGCAGACTCACCGAAAATGTACACACATGAGTTTACATGTGTGCCATATGTGATGCTACATAAGGTACAGTACAGTATCTAAACACCGGTTTCTCATATAAAAGTCGTCTGCGAATGAGTCAGCTCCGCATGTATTCCTGTCTTGTTCACGATTGGTGCGGGTGGTGTCATCCTCTCGAGTTTCCATTGGTCTCTTGCCATCTACATAACAATCGGAATGGGACTCTATCTGAAAAAGAATTCCCCGACAATGTTTCCCTAAATAGTATACATGTGGCGATAGCTTTAGGAACCATGGAAATACCCCAATCTTAGTAAGTGTGAATGGCCGTATAATAAAAGTCTCCTGCGACGCCTCCCCAACGGAACATTCAACTACTGATCGTTTCAGGATCTAACATCCCTCGAATGAAATGCCGACTCATTTCCAACAGCTCTCCCTTCCGCGCATCTCGCTGGTGCGATAAATATAAGGCCGGGGATACCAACCTTAACTCCCGTGACGCAACCACCCTCAAACGTCGTGTCACAGAAAAGCGACAGTCACATCAGCCAGACAGCCAAGCAAGCAATGCCACGGCCGGCCGGCTACTTCCGTACACGTGTAACACACCTACACCTACATACATATTTGAACGCATTATAAGTACTCTTTCGGATTGCAAATGCATGCATCATACAGGGCATCTTGATATCTTCAAGAAGGGAATAAGACCCGGGAATAAGATCATGTCAACTCAAGAAAAAAATGAAGGAACAAGATTCAGCTTCGGACAAACTACAATGTGACCAGAACGGGTGCGTTTAACAAGTTGCTAACCGCCACATCAACAATGTCGAGACTGTCTGCTCATTGCTGTGACAAAATCGCATGTGATATTCCCACTGGGTCTCACAAACTCGCCTATTTACATATAATCAGGCGACTTTGGGTGAACTGGATCAGACAAGAGATAGCAGCAGTCATTTCGAACCAAGCGAGCCTGGCCATGCCGTCAGACATGTGCCATGTATACAAGTAGGCAAGCGATATACTCTTGCTTATGAGTGAGTGTGGGTGAGTGACCTTACTGAAACCGCCATCCCAAGAGAACAGAACGAGAAATAGGTACCTAGATAGTAAAGTAATTAAGTATTGTATTGTATTGTCTCTTCGTTTGTTTGTTCATTCGATATCAAAAAGCATGTACAATGAACCAGGTAAGTAGGTACAGGTACAGTACGCCATGCCAAACCAGCTCCAGCTCCGCCATCCGGAGCTTCCATCAATGCTTCTTTCTTCCATGAATGAAATAAACAACATGCTAACCAAACCAAACCAAATAATGCTTGCCCCTATTTCATCCCATCCCATCCCATCCCATGCGTCCTTTTCAACAGCAATAACTAACAATATAAGACAAAAAAACGCTTTGCTTTACAAGAACCCCTTCGTCATACTCGGCGCCCGTCCAAGACTGCTCTTCCTCCTCGGGACCTCGACCTCCTCAGCGGCCGGAGTCGTATTCCTACCCGTCATAACACTAGCCCTCCTACTCCCCCCCTCGGCAGCAAACCCCGGCGTGGGCGTCCCAAACCGACTCCCGGGGCCCCCCGCGGCGCTCCAACTCCCACTTCCCCCTCCATTCCCACCCCCATGACCCCCAACAGCGCCCTTCTCCAACCTCAAATGCTTCCAACCCTCCAGTTCCCTCTCCAGCCTTCCGGCCTTCTCCTTCTCAGACTTAAGCTCCCGTTCCGCCCTGCGCGCCGTAAGCTGATTATTGCTTTCGCTCGCCTGCAACTCATCGATAGTCTTAAGCAGCTTCTCGACCCTGTCGCGCAGGCGTGAAACGTCGTCGTTGAGCTGCGTCGTCTGCTTGTCCTTGCGTTCGATTTGGGATTGCAGGTCCTTGACCGTGCGGTCGACGTTGCGCGTCGAGCGCGCCGATTTCGAGCGTTCGTTTTCTTGGGTTTCGAGCTGTGTTTCGAGCTATTGCGAATAATACAATTAGTATTGCGTCTTAGGGTGAAAGGTAATGAGTAGCATATGATGTGTGTGTGTGTGTGTGTGAACTAACCTCCTGAATCCGCTTGTGCAAGAACTTGATATCCTGGCTTCCCGACGAATACCCCTTAGTCTCGAGATCGACAACCTTGACCTGCATCTCATTGAGGCTCTTCTCCAGGCTCGCCTTCTGCTTGCTCAGCTCCGCGTTCGTCTCTCTCTCGGCCGTGATTTCCTTCTGGATCTCCGTCGCCAAGGAATCCGCTCTGCGCATCTTCTCGACCGCCGCAGCAGCGATATCCTCCTGCTGGGCCAGGCTGCTCTTGAGATCTAGGATCTCGCGATCCGTCGACGCCGCGTTTCTGAGCGCCGGGGACTCGCTCTTGGACAGGTCGTCGAGACCGGCCTTCGCTTCCTCGAGGCGGCTCTCGACGGAGCGCTTCTCGCGGATCAGAGCCTCGCGCTCAGCCGTGATATCATCGACCGAAGTCCTGAGAGTTCTCACTTGCGTGAGCAGCGACACGACCTTGCCCTGCGCCTCGCTATGCGCAGACACAGCCTCGTCTCTCGAGACCATGACATCGGACAATGTTTTCTCCAGACGATGCTTCTCCTTGCTCCACGTCGACGAGTTGAGCACCTCATCGTCCCACTTACTCCTCAGATCATCGAGCTCGTCTCGCAGACGTGTGATCTCCGCCTGTTTGAACAACTTCTCTTCTCGCGCAAGGTCCAACTCCTTGGTCAACCCAGCAAACTCGGCCTGGTACTTCTTCCGCGTCTGCTCCATGCTGAGCTCCTTGTCTTCGAGATCAATCGCGCGTTGGCTCCTGTAGTCCTCAAGCTCATGTTGCAGACGCTTCTTGGCCTGGGTCGCAGCCTCGAGGTCCGTGGACATATCCTCGAGCTTCTCTTCGAGGCGCTGGGTCTGGCGTTGCAAGTCCTCCATGCTGCCGTCGGACTTGTTACGCTGCGACATGATCTCCGCGTAGGCCTCTTCTGCTTCCTTGGCCTGCGCCTTGGCGAACTGCTCGGCGCGGTTGGCTTTGAGGACCGAGATCTCCGCCTGCTCGAGCTTGTTGAAGTACTCGTCAGCGCGGCTCTTGTAGATCTCGAGGTTACCAGAAACTTCGACCAGTTTGGAGGTCTCTGAGTCCAACCGGATTTGCAGGTCCGCGTACTCCTGGAGGAGTTGGCTGCGGCTCGAGGCTTCCTGTTCCCTGGCCGCTGTCATCTCTTGCAGATCTGATCGCACATCTCGGAGCTCGACTTCGGCGTTGGCGCGATCGTGGCGCACCTTCTCGTAGTGTTCCTTTACATCCGTGAGCTCGGCGATGGCGTCGTTGTGACTGTGGAGCAGGGATCGTCGAGAGTCCTCCTGGCTGTTGAGTAGATCCAGGATCTCCTCATGAGACCGGGTTTGAATGTCACGCAGTGATAGCTCGCCGCTTCGCATTGACTTCTCCAGGTACGACACCTTCTGTGATGAGTCATCGAGCTGGTCGTGTAGGCGACTGTTGACCTTTTCCAGTTTCTGCATGCGACGGACCGAAGGGCTCCCCTCTGGGTTGAATTCCCGAGGCGTGGCACCCGAGCGCTCAAGTTGGCTTTGGAGATGTCGGTTCTGCATTTGTGCTAGCTGGAGCTGGTTCTGCAGCTCCTCGAGCTCGGTCTTCAGGTCCTGGCGATTGTTGAAGCTGAGGATGTCCGCAGTGCGGTCAGACCTACCCGAGTCTGGGATCATTTCATTCTCATTGTTGGTGGCCCTCTTCGTCGGCGTGGATGTATTCGAGTATTGTCTCACATGGAGCTGCTTGGCGCGTCGTGTGGGCGAGCCGTTGAAAGGCGCCTCGTTAGGATGCATCTCTTCCAACTTCGGTCTCATGGGGGACTCTGCCCGGCCGTTGCGTGCTTCCGCCAGCGCCGCTTCCGCATTGGCTCGGGCTGTTCTCTGGACTCGCAGGTTCTGCTGTAGCTCCTCGAGCTTCCGGATCATGTCGAAGTTCTTACTCATGATCTTATCATGAGATCCTTCCATCGTCGCTGGTACAGATACCTCGGGATCTACAGCCTTCAGGACTCGGAGCATTTGCGCACGCAGATCGTTGATCTCCTTGCCACGTGAATCGAGAGTCGCCTGCATAGTACGAACCGTCGACTGCGCCTGAGTCCTCAGTTGCTTCTCAGACTCGACAGAGCGGTTCGCTTCTGCTAATTGAACGGTGAAGTTGGACGATGCCTTTTCAGCGTTGCGGTTAGACTTGGCTTCGCGAGCAACCTCATGGTTCAAGTCTTCTACAGTAAGCTGCAGCTTCTCCACCTTCTTCTCCAGACCAGCAATGGCGAGTGAAGAGTCCCCAAGCTGTTTGTTGAGGTTTGCATTGATCTCTTCCATCTTGCCCTTCTCGCGCTGCAGAGAGATGATCTGCCCCCTTGAGGCTTCGGTAGCCTTGGACGTAGAGCGTGCGATCTCGAGACCTTTATGCTGCAGTTTGTTAAGCAGCGCACGGTTGTCGTTTTCGGAAGCGGTCAAGCGACCTTTCACAGTGACTAGCTCTCGCTCGAGTCGTTCTTTGGCCTGGTCGTTCTTCAGGCCGAACTCGCCCGATTCTATCATGAACCTATTCATGTCCTCGACTTCGCGGTTGAGCTTCTCGCATTCTTCCTCGTACCACTTGAGTCGCTCCAGTGTGCTATCGAGGTCTGCTTGCAATCTCGCTTCTCGCTCACGAGCCATGCGTGTTGCTTGACGATCGGCGGCCTCCTCGGCTTCCAAGCGTGCCTCTTCAGCCTGTGTCTTGGCAACCCGGAGCCGTCGAATCTCGTCACGGGCTTCGTCACGTTCTTTCTCAGCCGTAGCACGGGCTTCCATTGTCCGTCGCATCGTGTCCTGCTGGAGGTAGAGCTCCTTCTCTATAGTGATCTTTGCCTCCTTCAGAGTCTCATGTTCTTGCTCTAACTCCTTGAACTTGTGTTCCGCAAGCAATTCGACATCGTCTCTTGATTGCCGCTCTCGGCTAAGATCTGTTTGTACCTTGTAAAGCTGGTCTTTCAGGTCTTTGATTTGCGACTCTAACAGTTCACGGTTTTGATTTACTTGGGCATCTTCAGAAAGCCGAGCTTGAAGTATTTGTTTAGCATCCTCGGCCTCTCGCTTGAGCTGAGATTGCTGGGCCCGCATGGCCTCCATGTCAGCTTGGATTTCGTGTAAGCGCGATGTTGTCTTTTCTCTCTCGGAAAGCAAGTTCTTCTTCTGGTCCTCGAAGTTTCGTTGGTCGATTTGAAGCTGCTTGTTGTCCCCTCGCAAGAGAGCAAGCTCACTCTCCTTCTTTGTGATGAGATCCTCGTATTCCGTGGAGGTCTTAGACAGCTGTGATAACTGCTGCTGAATCTCGCGGTTATCGCGAGAGAGAGTTTGTTCGCGGGACTTTGTCGACTGAAGCTCTTTTTGCGTAGCGGCGAGTTTGATGTCCGCGTCTTGCTCGTTCTTCAAAACTCTCCCCTCAAGATCTCGCACCTTGCGATCCTTGAGAGAAAGCTGGCTTTGCAGCATCTTGACCTCATCCTCTAGAGCTGATTCTTGCGCGCTGCGATCCGCTTGCTTCCTCGACAGCTCTTCAAGTTCTGCATCGAGAGATTCCTTTCGAGCATTGAGCTCTGACTTCTCGTCTTCAAGGCGCGCAATGAGTGAGGCTGCTTGCTCAAGCTGTGATCGAAATTGTTCGGCGTCTTGCTCTGCCTTCTTCTTCGATTCAAGTAGGGCATCTAGTTGGTCTTCCAGCTTCTCGATATCGTCCATGGCGCCTTTGAGTTCTTCTTCCAGCTCCACTTCCCGGAATTGTAGACGCTTGAAGATCTCCTCCTTGTCTAGTGCTAAAGCGCGTTCACTTTCGAGGACCTGCTGTGTTCGCATGAGCTCGGCATGAGTGTTGCGACGCTCCTCTTCAAGGCGCGTCTTGTTTTCCATATCTTGTCGCATCTTCTCGTTGAGCTCCCGAATCTTCTCATCGCGTCTCTTTACCTCAATAGACGTGCGGGTAGCGCCCAACAGAGGCTTCATTTTAATAAGAAGTTGCCACCACGGGTTGTCGCAAAGATCAAGATAGACATTGAAGTTGCGCTGAATGACTTGAGTTGCCTCGGTACGATATAGTCTCTTGTAGGCAATGCGGCGTTGGACATAGCCACGCGCAACAGACTGGAAGCGAGCCATGATCTCTGTAATCAGAGCATCGCGCCGTTCTTCTAATTCCGCCAGAACACCAGCTCGGAAGAATAGTTTGGTCAGACCGACACGGTACAGCGACTTGTCGATTCGGAGCTTGTCAAGCATCAAGGACGCTGCCGCCTGGCCTTCGAGGTAACCCCTGGGCATACCCTTACAGAGCACCTCATATCGTTGGCGGAACTCGCTGAATGCCAATCGGTTGGGGAATCCGGTCCGAGCGATTCTTATTCCCTCGAGGACACCGTTACACCGCAGCTGGTCGAGAACGAGAGGTGCATGGAACTGCTTTGGCCGCTTCTTGTGATTTGGAAGAATGCACCGCACGAAATGTGGATGTGTCGAGTGAAGCTGGTTCATGAGACTGGATAGTTGTTCCTTGTGTCTCTGGGCCACCGTGCGGAAGAGTCCCTTCTTCACCCGGTTTCGCGCATTTCCGTTCATCTCGTCCGTGTCGGCACAATCGGCAAACAGACTCGCAACATGCTTGTCGGTAGAGGCAGCAAGTAGGCGCGTAATGTTGTCGTTGAGGGGATCTTTGTTCTTCTCCAACCAGCCTTCGGTGGAGTATTCGACTTCCGCAGCGTAATGTGTCAGGATGAAGCCATGACGAG
This sequence comes from Astrocystis sublimbata, assembly GCA_022453515.1. Taxonomy (NCBI): domain Eukaryota; kingdom Fungi; phylum Ascomycota; class Sordariomycetes; order Xylariales; family Xylariaceae; genus Astrocystis; species Astrocystis sublimbata. Next base: position 630,830 of record JAJNNY010000011.1, on the reverse strand, counting down.
GGCCAGGCCTGGAGGGGCGATACTTGGTAGACTTTTTGTCCCACAACCCGTTCAGCTTCTCCGTGAATGACCTGTCGGTAGCCTTGGGCATAACACTGTCTTCGTCCAAGCAGGAGAAGATACCGATGGGGTTCGATAGTTCGATCAAATCGATAGTAGGCTGCAGATCTCGGCCAAAGTCGATGAATTTCCATTCAATCTGCTCTCGTGCATATTCTTCCTGCTCCAAAACAAACATGTGGTGGTTGAAAAACTGCTGCAGCTTCTCGTTGGTGTAATTGATGCACAGCTGCTCAAAGCTATTCTCTTCAAATATTTCGAAACCCGCGATATCGAGAACACCGATGAAGTGGGAATCATCGAGGCTCATCCCGTTGTGGTCGAACTGGTGGTTGATCCTTGTAACGAGGTCTCCAAATCCGCGTTCGTAGATACCCTTCGCAAGCGCGTCGATGCCCAGGCGCACTTGTTCAGGAGTCTGCACCTTTTCAACCCACTCTCGGCCAGCCTTAACTTTGGGGTGTAGAAGACCTTGCAGGAATGGGTCGAGTGGTATGCCTAGCAGTTTGCAGACGCGAGCGGCAGTATCCTTGGCGTCTGGGGCCAAGCGAGCCTGATCAGCCATGCGGCTTTCCTTGACGACCGAGATGTTTCCCAGGTGGAGGACTGCCGCCACGGTGCGCAGTATAGCCCTTTGAGCCTCGTCAGCGAAACCCATCACATGGAAAGCTTCCAGTAAAGAATTCCACTCGTCAATATCGGAGACGCCGGTGATGGTATCGTGGCCATCACGGATGTAGGCGAAGTCACTGATGTTGAATCCGTTGAGCAGGAAGTCGCGCCGCATTCGGTCGTCAGCGCCAGCTAAGAGTTGGTAGAAGATATGGTAATTGCGCTCCTGGGGGTTGATTCGCATGACCCTTGACTTCTCCAGCAGATACCAGTCGATGAAAGCACCGGCTATACATCCGTTGGGAGTGAACTCGATGCGAATGAATTTGCCGAAACGTGAAGAGTTATTGTTTCGAACAGTCTGGGCATTACCGAAAGCCTCTAATATGGGATTCGCTCGGAGGATCTGTTGGGAGAGTGTCGCATGCTGTCCTCTATTCTTGACGGGGGACTCGGAGTGAGCTACAGCAGCGAGATACTGTATGACCTTCTTCGTGTTCTCCGTCTTTCCGGCACCAGACTCTCCGGTAACCAGGATGCTTTGGTTCATGCCCTCGTCGACAAGGTTCCGGAAGGCCTCATCGGCCATGGCGAATATGTGGGGTTTCGTATCCTCTCGGCTGCGGCCCTTGTACATATTGACGTACTCGTTGGTGTAGATGGGCAGAGGACAGTAGGGGTTAACGGTGACGAGGAAGAGGCCGGAGTATGTGTATATAAGATCGGATTGGTAGCGCATATGTAAGTTATGGACGACAGAGGGCTCGTTGAGGTGTGTCAGTTCGGCCATGTCGTTGGCCTTGTCGAACTTGGCAGGGTTGACCTTATCCACGCTCTCGCTATCGACTTCTCGTTGCTGTAGGGCTGATATCAGTATGCCGTCTGTCGCATAGGCCGTTGCCCGGGCAAATCGGGTTCACTTACGCTTCCATCGTCACATTGGACAAGGAGCCTGCCCCCTCCCAGCTCCTCTACGACCCAACCTTTGACGAAGGCGGCCTGAGGATCCCTGAGCCAAACATATCTCTTCCCTGAGAAGTCGTTCTCGCCCTCTATGCCTTTCACGACGTCTATGCTCCGCCTCAGATCCTCGGTTTTGATGAAGGAAGGCGCAAAGGTTGTTGAGCCGGGGCCGTTGCTCTTGGAGTCGGCCCGCTGCTGCCGCGGCGCATGGCCGTTGACCGGTTGCGGGATAGAGCCGGAGAGGGCGGACTGTGAGTGTGTGCGGTTGTGGAGAGACGAGGGTGGCGTGTTCGAGTTGGAGAAGGGCGATTGTGAGGAGAACAAGGCGGACCTGGGCCTGTTCTGGTTGTTGGGCGCAGGCGACGGTGATGCCGAGCCCATGCGGGCAAAGGGGTTGTTGCGGACTGACATGTCGACAGCGGCGACGGCAGTGTCAGCAGATGTGATGCTACGTTGGGAGCCAGTTAAGTTGTGCTCATCGATGCTGTGTAGGGTTCGATCGCTTTGTTTGGTATGATTTGTTGGCAGCCGGTTCAAAAGTAGTAGGATGCGATGCCGCCATCACGAAACGCGCAACCGGCGCGTGTCTTGATGCGAATCGAGGGCAATGAATAACAGCGTGCAAAGAACCCGAGATGGGATGGGCTCAATCGAAGCGAAGACGTAAGAAAGATGAATTAGTCTATGGTGTATTGACTATTCGTGCTCATCAGTCGTGGTTGTCTGTGGGCAGCATGTATCGGAGTTAGGTTGATGGAGACAATTGTTGATGCCAGGACCAGGGTGATTGGCGCATAGCAACGAGCCCAAAAGTAAACATCTGATGCTTGGCATACCTCACTTTCCACCAAATCCGACGGCAGAAATGGCACGTGTCATACGGGTCCTGCCAGCTGGTGTCTAGCCTTCCCCACTAACACACCCGCAGGCTCAGCTCCGATCAAACTGGGGAAATATCTTACGTATTTCATTCCTGCAGTAAAAAACTGTCCGCAAAACGGTTTGGCTTTCACCGTCAGCGTGGAGTCCCGTCATTACCTGAGGCTACCTTGCCACAAGTGTCAATACCCAACGCGTGTATTACCTGCCATTTTCATATTCTCGCATCTCAAAACTCAAAATGCCCCTCATCGTCGGCATAGCACAGCCCAGCGCAGGGCAGCTCCAAGAACACACGTACCGGAAATCAAGAATTGTCGACTTTACATTGGACGATGCTGATCTGGAAACTCGCTGTCCTCTCGACAATGCAAGACACGCCTTTCAACCTCTCCATGGCGTGAGCCAATTGGACAAGCTCCCTCTCGAGATCATCACCGAGATACTCATTGCGCTTGATTTACCGACGCTGATTGCCTTCCGCCGCGTAAACTATCACGCAATGAGCCTCGTCGACTCTGTATATCAGTTCAGAATGATACGCAAGCATTGCCCAAATGTTCTCCGTGCTATTCTTAGTATCAACGCGAGATTTCTTGACTGCCGGACCCTATACGAGACCCTCTTGACCACCAAATGCGCAACTTGCCGTCATTTCGGCAACTATCTCTATGTGCTCACCTGTAAACGTGTGTGCTATTCTTGCTTTACGTCAAATCTTAACTACTTCCCTGTTTCATCGAGGCACGCGGCCAAACACACGGGTCTCAAGATAAAGGACCTCAAGCGCCGTCTACCCCATGTCTCCAGCCTACCTGGACGATACACCTCATTCGGTAGATTGGCGAGGAGCAGGACTCTACTATTTGACCGGCAATCTATGGTCGAAGGGATTTGGCACGGCTCTGTTCTCGGACCCGGCGAGACAATTCAGCAACAGGACCGCATGACGACAGAGCCTCGAAGATACATGTCAATCATTTCAGCTCCCTACCTCGCTTCATCCGGTCAATCAGCTGATTGGGGCTACTTCTGCACTAGATGCAAAGAGAGCACAGATCCTGCCACATTTTTCAGAATCAAGTTTACAAAAGACGGTATTCTGAACCACCTCAAGCAGCATGGAGTGACGACGTTGATATTCACTGAACCAAGTGTATCTGACAAATCCCCCCCCTTAAGCGACGACACTTGATATTGATACCCAAATAAACGATAACATAATAACTCGGTGTCTCTATTGCCCTGTGCTGTGCCGTTGTTCTAGGGACCAGACTTTGCCGCTTCTAGCGCGTCATTTCGTCTTTCCCCTCTTTCACCATGTGGCTTTTGCACATATGTACTGATGGGGGCATCGGCTCCTTGGCGAGAGGTGTACATTTGACGTTGGTTCCAATGCGTTGCGGGCATTGCTTGAACTCCTCCTCTTTCTTACAACCGCACGTGTACATGCGGTAGAGAACTTTACACATGGTAATAGAGTGGGCGACAATTTGCAGGAATGGGCGGTTGCGAAGCTGACTGGACTAAGAATATCGAGGTCAGTATGAGATCTTCGTCGCTGGATACCCGGGCATCTCACCAGGACGCGGTGTAGCAATATTCCAATTTGGACTAGACAGCAAATGGTTTTGTTCAAAAGGCTCAAAAGGAACGTTGGCTTGGGATGAAGATTCGTATCTTGCTCAAACGGAAAACCGATGGTTATATACTGCGACTATTTCAGCATGACTAAGAAGCTGAGATTCTTCAAAGTGCAGATGGGTGCCTAAGTTCCAACTTGCAACTGAGGCCTTCGTCTATAAACGCCGAAGGATCACCAAAGTGGCCTCTATGAATGTATGTTGGTTCGAAAAATACGCCTCATGATGCGTTCTATCACAGCATACCCAATCAGCTTCATTATTGTGTTATTACAGATAGAGGAAATAGCTAGATCGTATGTCCAGACTCCACGCTAAAAGGTGCCTTACGTTGCGCCTTGCGCCAGAATATCCATCTCGTCACACATCCGCTCTTCAACTGTCCGGTGATTGTCAAGTTCGCCGAGTTCCCCTGGCAGATGCCGTACTTCGAGGCCGAATCCACCGCGTACGAATGGATCGAGGGTGGAGGCGGAGGGGTCGGTCCGAAGTTCCTCGGCCACCTCACGGAGGGCGGCCGGGTCTTCGGGTTTGTCCTGGAGAACATTGATGGCACGCGGACGGCGGGGCCAGAAGACCTCAAAGCCTGTCAGGCCACTCTAAGGAAATTGCATTCGATGGGCATTAAGCATGGCGATATCAACAAGCATAACTTCCTCTTGCGGGACGGAAAGGCCGTTCTCATCGACTTTGAGACGGCGCGGAAGTCGGGCGACAGGGAAGAGCTTGAGGCGGAGTATCAACGCTTGGAGGAATCGTTACGTGATCCGTCATTTAGAGGAGGGGTGGGGATTCCTGAGATGATGGCAGCGGACGAGTATGTATCATCTGGATAGTCCACCTTATTGGAAGAAATGCACTCCGATACTTCTATCAAGAAACAAGCGAACAGTAGTAATTAAAAACCATATTGAAGACATCCTCGAATGAAAATTCCCCCGTCAGTCAACAGTGTACATACGCACGCCTCAATATCAGAGCACGATATGTAAGATTTTCATGAGGATATCAATAATTCCTCTGACGTAAACTACCTACATCTACATGTATGTAGTTCATCTCAGGTGTCTCGGCCTAGAATGCGACTTGTCCAATCAGAGCCCTCCCCCACCAACCAATCCTGTCTGTCAACCCATCCAAGCATCGACAGCACTATCAAGGACTCAAGGAGGCAGGGCCTACGACTTTCCGTAAAGTACTATACCTACTTATCATATACGTTATCTCTCATCTTATCTATTTGCTAATATATAGCAACTACAATGATTAGAATGGGTTGTGGGTGCTGAGGTAGGTAAGTGTGTTTACAATCTATTAAACTCGTTTGCGAATATGAATATGTATTAGTCTGGTCAAATGGAACGTTTGAATTTATTAAAAAAAAAAAATTAAACGTTAAATGCCCTCAAAGCATAAAGTTCTAAATAGCCACCTAGCTTACGCACTTACGCACCGACGTCCCTAGGTAATTAGGTTCTACGCGCTTCCCACGCAGCCACAAAAGCCATTGGTGTCTACGCGGCCTCAAAAACAAGAATTAAGGTTGTGATGAAAATATCTCAACCTTGCCGCTTGGCTTATTAGCGGTTGCGATGTGTAGGTAGATGGTGGCTTTCACGAGGCGGGTCTTGTCAAAGAGCCATCCCGCCTTACGTAGACAACATTAGGGAGAATAAGACAACTGACCTTATCAAGAGGTACATGGGCGGTGCCGAGGCGGTCATAGCAAGAAGAACATCTCGCTTCATGACCAACCCCTCGTACCGGATATGATATTCCCTATCACCATAAAAGCCGGGGCTGAGCAGCGCTTGTGAGCTCTCTAATATCCGAATGACTGTAATTATATGATACTTGTAAATCGTTGCGTATGTTGCATGGGCTGGCGAGCATATTCCCCCGCTCCCTGCACGTGAAGAGATGGATTAATGCGATTTAGGAGCAACTATGTGTGTCAACGGTTGCCTCGACGACTAATCGATTGATGTATTCATTTGATAAGTGACTTAAGCCTAGAAGTCCAACGCAACACCATCAAAGTTGTAGAAATTCCCCGAAGTTTCCTCCCTTGTTGCGCTGTCGAGCTTACTAACTAAGCCCGCCACCGACTCGGCGACAGTATGAGGAGCCTTCTCCATCCCAAAAACCTCAACAGCTGCCACATACCCCATGTCAGTCTGCACAAACCCAGGATTCATGGCCCACGCCGTCAGCCAAGGGTTATCGAGGTGGATGTGCCGCATCCAGAAATTCAGCACCAGCTTGCTGGCCCCGTAGGTGGCGATCGGGGCGGGAAGGGGGCTCTGGATGGAGGCGGCATTCGAGCTTATGACCAGCAGCTTGGGACCGGCTGGAGATGCTGAAGTCCCCTTATCTGTCGCAGCTTTGAGGAATGGGAACATGGCCTTGAACAGGGTGATGAAAGAGAAGGCATTGACATTGAAGACTGAACGCACGTCCTCCATTGCCATGTCGGCGACCGGCACGTAGATTCGAGCTGGATTGATTCCGGCATTGGCGATAAGTATGTCGAGGGTGCTGATGCCGGCCTCTCGCATCGCTTCAGCTGCCAGAGCTGGACAACTATCCGACGTGGCTTCAATCTCCACGACCAGCAGCTTGGTCCCGGCAGCAGGTTCATAATCTCTCAGTGAAGTCGTATCGGGATTTCTAACGCCGCAAATGACGATATGGTTGGGCCGTGAGAGGTACACTTCAGCCAAGGCCCTTCCGATGCCTAGGGTACGCTCGTTAGCTCAGAGGAAATGCATGTATATGCGACTCAAGGAGGCTCACCTCTGTTGGCGCCCGTGATGAGCACGTTGGTAGTTTCCGGTGGCATGTCGAATATGGGAAAGTGACGGGATATGACTGAAGGCTCTTGAGGATCACAGTAGTATGGTCGAAGATGTTGATAACGATGAAAGGCGGAGGGTGTCACTACTTACTTACCTCTTGGTGCTTGGCGAGTTGGTGTCGGAAAAGCCATTCCATTGGGAGCGGCGCGATAATCCAGCTGATCCTCGCCTGTTGGCACTCACCGACTGTTCTTCTCTCTGCAAATCCAATCTGTCGGCAATCCGCAGAAAGTCATCAATATGTGCATCGAATGCAAAGATGCTACGCCGCCGACGCGCATGACAAGGAGAAGGCATCCGGTCCACCCCTCCACTTAAGGTTTAGACAAGGATACACATCTCAGCTAGGTTGTGCGCATTCGACCGTATCAACGTTCCGGCAATCGAGAAAACTACAGGCCTCAATGATCAGCATCTCCATGCCTGTTTTAAAGGTAATTGTACTTGTAGAGGGATGATGGGATCTTATCTCAAGTTCTCAACAAAAGTCGACCTCAGGGACCCTGGTTGGAAGTAACGGAAGCAGGCTTTCTTCGGAGAGAACTATGACAAGTTGAAAACTACCAAGAAGGGGTACAATCCCACACGTGTTTTATATGGCCGTAAATTGTACCTGATAGATAGGGAAACAAAAATGGCACATTCCGAGCAAGGGTTTGAGGATGGTCGCTACACTTAAGAGCCTTGTGGTCAAGAATAATTAGATCTTGCTATCCAGACGGGCGATGAGTGCTGTTCGCCATACCGAGATATCTGAGATCGTTAGTTTTGTGTTCAACAGATCGACATATGTATTCTTTCTCGTACCTACCCTGCGCCTAGCCTATAACTTTCCTATCCGGCAAGGTCAGTATTCCACAGGGCTGGAGATGACAGCATGATCACTGCAATAACAAGAATGATATTAAGATGCCGGAAGCCTAGAATGTCGACTTTTGATCTCTACAGCAGCCCTTGGTTAGTAATTTCCAACGAATCATATTGTGAATATTATGTAGGGGACTACTGCAATCGAAACGACCGTATCGAATCCGCCACCGGTATTAGACATGCAACACCGGCTATATGTTCAAAGTCACCTCAGGACATAGCAGAGTATATGCGAAACTTGCTTAAATATAATGTCGTGAACGATACGAAACTTATATCGCAGGTATGAGTAAATAAGTACTACTCGAAAGAAGCAATTCAAAAAAAGAAAACCGATGAGAGAACAACATCTCTACTCAATTGGGAAACCCTGCTGAGCCTACCTCATGATCATGTTGAGCAGATTCATTCCAGACTTCTGAACTGTTTGCTCTATTCAAAAGTCCTGATGGGTTACGTACAGTTCCTGTAAGACCAAGCTCACCGTGTTGTGACACGGTATGAGCAGACCAAAAGCGGCATAGCTCAGCAAAGGTTCGAGTCCCGTACTAATGTGGTTTAGGTAGTACCTACCAAGGTAATTGAACAGGGGGCTGGGGCACCTGACATGGGCCACGCACCCATCATCCATCGCGGCCTCTATTTCGCTCCTCCATCTTATCCATTTCCATCACATACGCATACGCGATCGACTGTATATGCACACGCATAGTCCTGCGAGGAAGCCACTGACATCGTACAGCAATCACTGGTCCATCCCTTCACCTACAGTCTTTTATTCTCGCCACCCGCACTCGCCACTCATCATCACCACTACACGTTATCACCTACCGACATCCAAATTTTACCATTCACTATCTTGTGCTTCCACCTGTACAAGACAGATTCGAGCAGAGGCCTCCTCCCACCGCTGGCAACAATATTGTTAAATTCGCTTACCTCGTCCTCGCCTGCGCCTCTATTATATTGGATTTACCATTGCAGCCATCGCCTTGTCTGGTATTCTTGTGTTCTTGCCTAGAGCCCTGCTGGAACTTCGACGATCGCACACCACGCGCAAATCGCACGCGCATGGTCGCAATTGCCACATCATCGCCTGCTTACGCTTCATCACTCGAGCTCAAACTTTATCTCAACTATCAAGTCGCTCCCCGCCTTGGCAATTGCTAGCAGTCACATCTCTATTTTGTCTCTGGGTCGCTTGGGAAGGTCCATCTATCTCCATCCATATACAGACTGTACGGTAATATGCAGTCGTAGTGGCGACAGTGTTTTGTTCTTCTGTCCGTGTTCCTGTAGCGATTCGCAAATGACCTTGTTGCCTACACACCCTCTGACCGACCCTAACCGACTGTTGCTGTCAACGTCGAAGATACCAATCAATACTGTTGACCGCCGAGACACCCATCCCGACAGCTCTGAAGGCTTCCATCCGCCATGTCGCAGCATCCTTATGGCTATGGCCCACCCACCGGCCACTACCCTCCCGGGCCTCCATCGTCGTCCTTCCCCATGATGCCTATGTCAGCCATGCCGGCCGACCAATCGACCTACTACTATCAACAGTCTCAATCCGCGCCCATGCTGCCTACGACCTTTGCTGCTTCACAGAGCGCATACAGCCAGAACTCAGCCATGATCCCCGGGCTAGGACTTGGTGGGAATCCTGCCGTTCCCGCCCCCTCATTCTCGCCCGCTGCTGCTCAAGCATGGCCCGCCCAAGGAACCGCGCAACCTATCGGTTACTCCCACAGCCAGCCACGTCCAGCACCCCCATCATTGCCGCAAAAGCCGCCTGTTCCTTATCAGCAACCAAAGACTGCTCTCGAAGAGGGTGAGCTGAGTGAAGGCGAGTTCGAAGACCTATATGAGTCTAGAGCTACAACCCGTCCTCCCCCCCAAAACATACCGATCCACCCTACGAACCACAAGGAGAACCGTCGCAGCACTACTGGCAACGTCGAATTGTACGACCCTCACAACTCCCTTGTTGCGCAGGGTGACAGTCATGTTCGCGCAGCAACAAATACGAATGATGCGCCTGATGCCCAGCCCGAGTTAGCTGATGACGAATGGGAACCATCCTATCCTGAACGCGAACGGTCTGGTTCATACTCGCCATACCTGTCTCCTAGAGAGGTTCATCGCAAGCACTCCGTCGCACAGGCTACATCTCATGATACCAACAGTAGGTTCCCTTGATTAACAGTAGTCGCACATGAGATCTAAAGTTTTCTAGACACCTACCACGACGACTCCTCCAAAGTTGCCCAACCAGCAGCCATGCCCAGAACATCAACATCAACTACAATGCCGCGCACAAATGGAAACAATTATGCTTCGGGTGTGAATGGCAATGTTGCTCCAGCCTCGACAGCGCCTCGCAGGCCCGACGCCCATAGTTCGCCACCGCTTCGATCAGCATCGGAGGTGAAGAAGAAGGCCCAGGAGGCAATTTTGGGATTGTGGCCACATAAGGTTCGCTACCAGGACTACCTCGACGAAGGTATCGACCCGAACATCGTCAAGGCGCTGTTCACGGACTTGGGCCTCGAAGTGCCAGTTTCCAAACAGCCCACAACTGCAGGCAAAGCCATTAGTATCACGAAACCAGCGCCTTCAACGGCCGTGGTCTCGTCCCGTGCTTTGCCTCAGCCAGCAAACACAACGATCCAAAAGACCCCACCACAACTTCCTGGCACTCAGCAACCAGATAAAAAAGATGATAAAAGCGAAAAGAACGAGGTCAAAGCGACAGGCAAATCAGCTGCTGAGGAGCGCAAGGATAAAATTGCACGAAAACTTGCGGCAATGGGGAAGAAGACAGGCCCTGCTCCACCAACACAAGCCGCACAAGTAATTACAGCAGTGTCTGCGCCGGCATCAGCCCCTGTCCCCGCTGTTGCTCCAGCTGCTTCTGCTCCTCCGCCGGCACCAACCTCGATACCGGCTCCCGTCGAAAATGACCCCCCAGCAGGAATAAGGCCAGACTCCGCCAACTCACAACTAAACGTGGCAAAAACTCGGGCCGAGAAGAACAATGCTATCATTCAGCAAAAGCTTGCAGCACTCAAAAGGCAACAAGCTGAAAAAGCGGCCGAGAAGGCACGGTTGAGTTCGAACACAGTAACCGCTGTACCATCACCTGCACCGGTAGATAACAACCCCTTTGACGCAAATGGCAATGGGAATGCGACCCCCAAGAATGGCTCTGCTGCGCCAGAGAAAGACCATCAGAATGCCTTGCCAAAGGCTGCGCCGAATCAGGCAATAGCTGAAGAAACCATGGCCAAAAAAGAACAAGAACGCCAAGATGATATAATGAGGCCTGCTGTGAGTGAGAAGAGAGATGAAGAGGAAACGGCCGGGCAGGCAACCGAAAATGACATGGTGCGTGTTCAACCAAACCAGCATGGTTCCAGTGCCGAGGGTATTCCCGGAATATCCTTCTCGTCGCTCTCCATCCCCCAGGCGGCACAAGGGTCGAACCGAAATCTCAAGCGCCCTGTCGCTTCTGATTTTGATGACCACAGCTCTCGTTTCGACAGCTTGAAGCGGTCCCGAACCAATGAGACGTTGATCATCGACGTTAGTGACGACGATGACGACGTGGAGATGGAGATAGCATCTCCTTTGGAAGACCCCTCACCCTCAACAGACTCAAGCGCCGCACCTAGTCGCCAGTCACTAGGCACATTCCCCCCGCCCCCAGACGTGCATACATGGCGACAGTGGGACAGCCCTGTCTCAAGTGCTGCTCCTACCCCCCCTCTTAATCAGGTCCGAATCAATCTACTACAACAACGAATCGAAAAGGAGAGACGAATGATAGCGGAGGCCGAGGCTAAGAAGGCGGCCAAGAAAGCTACGACAAATCTGTCTTCTCCCAAACCAATGAGTCCTGCCCCACAACAATCAGTCAACCTGCCCAAAGCTGTTGGGGGAAACTCGCAAAAGGCCGGGATTGCGAACGGCAGACGTGACAGAATCGTGAGCTACGAATTGCCCCTCATCAATGCGACCCTCAAGGAGAAACAAGACAGATTGAAACAATTGGTCGCTGAGGCTGCCCAACTTGAACTCGAGGTCCAAGCCAGCTTAGACGAGCAACAAAAACTTACAACTGAAATGGACTGCCTTGTTGAGCCTCCCGCAAAAGCCACTCCCGAACCCGCCGAGCAACAGCCGCGAACCGAAAACGGTAAGTATCCTGAACTCGACATGCAACAACCAGCGCAGCCATCGAATGCCAAAACGATTTCACTCCAACCACCACAAGTCGCAACCCATGCCAGCCCCCAAAAGGCGCAAGAGCAGTCTTTGGATACGAGAGAGGCACCATCACATCGGGAGTCACCTTCAGCTACTCTAGGTGATGCTATGGACGCCAAACTCAACAGTGATGAGGCATTGCAAGCTGCAATTTTAACCGATACTGCTTGTGCTATTGATATACCTATGACTGATGCAGAAGCCCCTTCCCCTGGCATTGAACACGATGCTGTCACTCAGGAGACTATTGCTACTGATATGTCGCCTAGCTCAGAGGATACTCATGGACAGGTCGAAACATCAGCAATTCAATCGGAGCAAAACGTGGAACAAAGCACTCAAGACGATTCTACTGATGCTGATGTCGAGGCTGTCTCCGTAGCTGCTTCTCTACCACATGAATCCGATGAGGAAACGAGCGAGTCCGACGTCTCTATGCAACAATCACCTGCTGATTCATCCGAGAGCGATGATGATGATTCATATGAACCCACCCCAGCTCATATTTCCGAATCTCATGATATAAAGCAAAGCGAGCAAGAAGCCGAAGTAAAAGCGCGCTCTCCCTTGTTGGTGGCAACCACTCACCCATCACAGGTCGTTGATGAGATTTTGGAAGAGCCGAACCCCAATCACACTTTAACGAGTTCGAGTCAGCCAGAAGCGGAGAATGCAAGCAGTGAAGTAAAAAACCGCTCCTATGAGGAGCCTCCCCCACTGACTGACCTGCAGGATATCCAGACCAACGTGCCGCGATTGGAGGATTTACATTTTTACAAAAGCCCGCTTTCCTATTTCCGTGCTTACAGGTTTCACCCCAAATACTTTGAGGAGGTGGTGGGTGGCCTAAAATCGATGGCGTACAACGCCAAGATTGATCCGATGCGGGAGATTTGTCCCCACGATCTTGCTGGCGAGACCTGCCCCGAAGGTCCCAGTTGCGAGTATCAGCATTTTGATAGCATGGTCCTTCAGGGTGAGTAATGGCCACACCGCTCCCGCGTTGCTCTTGCAAAGCGAACTCTTTCCCATGGAACGCGAATCGAACCCCTCATTGGATAACTGACTTGGTATTACAATTGTTATAGATGCCGAGATCATCACGCAACTTGGCTCTGCCGACATGTTTGTCGGAGAGACGCGGACCAGGTTCATTGAAGGCCTCAAGAGAGTGCTCAACGAGCTGCGGGCGAATCGAGTTAAAGACTTCGATAGTATCACCAAGGCCATTGTCAAGCACAGACAGGAGTTCCTCGGCGACAAGAGCAAAGTGCTAGCGTTGGATTCTAGCGTTGCATAGGTAAATCACGTAGAAAGCTCACACGCAGCTCTATCCGTCGTGCGCGCCGGATACTTCTACCTTGTAGTCATACCCATCCCCCCATCTTACCCATGGTTGATCATGGTCTCTGCGTGTGCTCAGCTCGGTATCAGAAGCCCAAGCCTGAGAGATCAGATTGTTTCATCGAACCCTTCCCACCCAAAGCATCATGAGACAGCTACAGGGCTTCTTTGCGATGTGGCAAGGAGGACTGTAGCAATGTCCTGCGGAGTCGGCGCTTTGCTTTCTGGAATATTCGATACCCAACTTGCATACATTTATTGTCATACACGGCTCAAGGGTCCAGATCAGGTCGAGATATGACGCCGAGGCATGCTGGCAGTGGCAAGAGGAGCCGCATACTTGCAATGGCAAGAAAGAGGAGGACATAATGTAGAACATTGTGGGCACCAATGAAAAAAAAAGGAAACACGAAACAAGAACGGAGTTGCGCCGCATCGCAGGTTGAGAGTCTTGGATACAGGCACTACTCGCACGATGAGCGGTTCTCCCTCGACAAGCTTCGTATGGTTACCAGAGAAGCCTGGTGCTTCTTTAGTGAAGTAGATTATACCTATCTATCTAGTGTGCTGGTCGTAGCTCAATACCAATTCATTTGTTCATTCATCTCTGATAAGTTCTAATACTGTGATCCTTGGCCCATGTATATTGTACGTCTTAGGGTGTCCGACCTACAAGGAATCATAATACACTTACTCGATACATAAACCAGTTGACTTGATGGCCACAGTGTGAGATTACTATGAACTGCTTCTAACACGGTATGGAGACACACGGCCAGGTTCCTACCCAAATAGGCTAGCTTTTGAGCGGGGGGGAGAGCTCTTGAGGACGCGAGTCAAGACGTCATTCCTGCTTCATCATTGCTTCGTTGCATTAGAAACATTGGCCTTGGTGACCAGCTATGACCTTTGACTTTGTAAATGACCGTGGTACAATACAATGAGATTCAATCACGCCTCCCTCAACACGTTCTACATGAGACGCAAAGTCGTCTAACCACCAATCTGCTCTGCCAAAGTAGACGAAGTGAAGTAGAGATCGGCTCAATATCGAAACACGACTTCACTGGCACTTATATCCACCACTTCATGTAGCAGAAGACAAACGACCAAACAAGCGTCCATTACAACCATTCACCATTCATCATGTTTTCATCATGCTTTGGCTGGGGAAAAGACTCCGACCCCGAGGAGCAGCGCCCTTTGCTGCCGCAATATGAGCAGGACACGCACCTGCAGCGCGAGCTCGCGCGTAAGCTTCACAGCTACCAGATGTACCGCGGCCTGTCCAAGGGATACATGCCCAGCAACGAGCAGCTCACCATTCTTCTACGCACCCTCATTGCCGCCGACGTGCTCAATTCCGACAACCCTGACCTGTCTGTGTCCGGGCGGAGACTGGCACGTCTGACGAAGCAGTGGCTGCAGCAGTTCATCGCGCTTCTGAACAACAAGAACGACAAGGACCAGATCCAAGACCTGATCTGGTTCCTGACCAAGAGCCGCATCTCCGTCGACATCGACGACCTGGCCCACAGGGCGAAGAGCGCCAAGGCCAAGGCCGACACGCGAGCTGCCTACGAGAGTCTGCGCACCGTTGGCTCTCTGCTCCTTACGAATCCGGAATTCCGTACCTTTCTGGGTGATCTCACCGTTGTCGGTCGAGAGGTATTCAAGGACTCGGCTGTTGCGCTGCGCGATGTAGCCGACGAAGCCGCCAAGAAGGTCGAGCCGTCATCTGAGGAGCAAGAGCGCGTCGCGCACCAAGAAAACGGCGGCAAGCCTTTGTCTGCCGAGGCGCTCGAGAACGAGGTGCAAGACGTTGCCAAAGTCGTAGTGGATGGCGGCGGCGATGTTGCGAGCGCAGCTGTCGAGAGCGCCAAGGACAAGGTCTCGGGCGACGAGGGCCAGGCTCTCAAGAAGCGACTTCAACAAACCGTGTTAAATCTCAGGAAGCGCAAGGATTATTCCGATTCGGTGTCTACACTGGCACTTCTGATCAAGCGCTACGCCCTCGTGTACTCGCGAGCTGCGGAAGAGATTCTGGAAACAGCTCAGGGCGACGTCACCGAGAACCGGGAGACTGATCGCGCACTCGTCAACCTGTGGGAGTTCGTCAAGAGCTTCGGCGACAAGAAGGACTGGGAGAAGTGCGAGCAGCTTCTGCAGAAAGTCGTTTCCCACCGCGAACAGGATCCCGAGTTCGAAGACATGATGACACAAGTGGGCGACAGTCTCCAGAACCTCCTCACGGACCCCGAATTCTTCAACAACGCGGACAAGAAAATCAATGACATCAGAGAGAAGAGCAAGAAAGTCGGCACCGAGAGCAGCCTGCGCCAGGACGTCGACGCGCTCCTGCAGCAGGTGTCCATCACCGTGGGCAGCGTCCTTCGTGACACAGACGTGCACAACCTCATAACCACCACTCTGCGCATTTTCGGCGTCTTGTCCCCTCCCGAATCCGTGACCAACCCGGATTTAATCCAAGACTCCCTCAACGTCTTCATTCCCCTCCTCATCTCCGCAGTCCAATACGTGCCCATCCCACGCCTAGAAGTCAGCACACCCGCCATTGACCTGCTTCTCGAGAACCTGATCATCGAGCCCGGCAAGACAGTAAACCACACCTCCTTCCTTCCCTACCGGCTCAAGATCGAGACCTACAACGATGTCGAGATCCGCGCCGCGCGCTTCCGCACCTCGGCAACGAGCAAGCACCTCATGCTGATCAAGCTCGACGGGCTCTCGCTGCGGGCGGACGAAGTCGGCTTCTGGCTGCGGGCTCACAGCGGGCTCTTCCGCCTCGCAGACGCAGGCATTGCTTCTTTTGCGCTGGACGAGCGCGGCATAGACATCCACCTCGAAGTCGAAGTATGTCGCGAGCGCATGGAGCAGATCCTCACCCTGCGCGGCGTGCGCGTGCGCTGCCACAAACTCAACTTCGCCCTGCGCAAGAGCAGGTTCTCGTGGCTCGGCTGGCTCATCAAGCCGCTGCTCAAACCCATCCTCAAAGCTACCCTCGAAGCCCAGCTCGCAGGGGCCATTTCCCAGCTCCTGCACACGGGGAACAGAGAGTTGCTCTACGCAAGAGAGAGGTTGCGGGCCACGAGGATTGCGTCCCCGGATGATCTGTGGACGTTTGTCAAAGCCGTCGCAGCGAGACTGGTGCCCGAAGAAGACCCGGATCTGTATACGCGGGTCGGCCTCGATCAGCCCGGCAAGGGCGTCTTTAGGGGCGTGTATACACCTGGTAGTGTTGTTAAGTTGTGGCATGAGGAGGCGCAGATGGCGGGCGATAGGGTGGAGGAGAATGAGTTTAGTGCGGATGGCTGGCGGAATGGGGTTTTTGATATGCATGTGAGGAATATGGGGATGTGATCACTGATGCGATGGAAGCTGGGGGTTTAAACAATAGGTATTAGGGAGGAGACAGCCAGCTTTTGTGGTGGGGAATCATGGACCAAGTAGGTCGGTGGGTTGGTATTCTGTCATTATCGGCGTTGCTGTTCTTATTTTGGAAGGACTCGGGACTAAGTAACTAGCCTCTCACACGAAGGGGGGAAATGTAATTACCTGCTACGCAAGCAGCTGGCGATCGGCGAAGACACTGCACTAACCAAAGTCACGCAATGGACTGGGTGTGTACATACATACTTATACTTACGTACATAAATACATACACGAATAATGAACTTTGCGAGCAAACTTTGAATCATTGGGAAAATGTGACTTTTCATTTTTGATTCGAAAACTGGGGGCTTGAGATGGATAGCGATGACGGAAAAGTTAACGATGCTTATTGAGACTTTAAATTATGCAGGTTTCAAAGCAAGCTGGAAAGATAGTATATATTAGGGAAGACTTATTTGAAATCGTTATCCAATGACTCGATTTGGAGTTTGTGGTCATAATAACTATCTCTATCGTTAGTCAATTTGAGTCCGAGTCTGTTTTCTAACATCGATTACCGGTAAGCGCGCGCGAGAGAGAGAGAGATCAGCAAAGAGGGAGAACGAAAAGGAAGGGAAACGGAACGTAGTATGATAGAAGAAGGCGACTTTCGAGCATGTGTTTGCGCACGTGGGTAGACGGATAGGTCCCGACGGGAATCTCGGGAGCAGCAGGCTAGAGTCAAGGCATGACATGGCACGATACGACCGGTTGATGTTGCAGATTGTTAAGAGAAAGATTGGAAATGTACCTATCTAGAGCGCTTTCACATCCCTCTTCTCCACGATGCCAATCCAATCAAACCCAACGCCTCTCAGGGTCTTTTGTTTTTCTTTTTATCTAGCTTCGCATTCTACGTATGTAAACGATGTGGAATATCTTGCTGCCTACTCCACCATGCGGCTCAATGTAACTTTGGAGTGGGTAGGTAGGTAGTAACGGGGTCGGGTCACAAGGACACAGAAGCAAATAGCTTAGCTATATGCCCGCCTGCCCGCCTTAGTCGCCATCGTGACGCGCATGTGAAGCCCATTCAACGCGTCTCATTGGATTCTCCGGCAGCTCCATAGTCTCCCTCTCCCTCTCCCCTCTTTCCTCCAGCCCTGTTCCCGGGAGGTATTCTGCACGAGCTAGCTAGCTAGCTAGCCATGCAGGGAAGCTGATAGATGATGGATTGTGGGCTTCAGGAGCTTCGGGCCAAGCATGGATCTCTCTCCGATGCCTGCAGGCTGTGCTTGAAGTTGAAGTGAAGGGCCATCAACGTGAGAAACTCGCTCCAACTTCTTCATATCAATATCCGTGCAGGTGATAGATAGATAGCCTGGTTGTTCAAGAGAAGAAACCGCCCAAGCCTGATAAACGGAATGGCTACAATTAAATTTGCACCAGCAAGGCTCCCCACGCCCAATCTCAGGGGCAACAAAGGTTGGGAATCCTGTTCAATTTGTATTCCTGGCTTTCGCTAGGAAGCAAGCTCCAATACGAACTTCTCTTTCTTAAGCAGAATACCAATGCAACGAGATGACTTGAGCCGGTTACTGCTGCTCCTACTACAGCCCCTGAATCTGAGGGGACGCCGCGGCAGAAGGGTTCGGATCTGGGAAGTGATCGATAACGACAAGGCTGAGAGCTGACTGCTGGACGCGATGAGACCCAAGACTGCCCACGACTCATGCATGCAGCAAAGTGCACTTTACTTCATCACATGAGCAGTTGATGTGGATATCCCAATCTAGAGATGGTGTCGGATCATCTCGTGCCGGAGCAAAGAGTGCGGTGGAGGGATCAAAAGCAAGATCACTTCAAGCCAGCAAGCAGTTCAATATAAATAGCTACCGAAGTCTCATTCCTGTTCTGGTTCATATGACTATTCACTCATAGACTTCGCAAGGAAACCAACCCTCTTTGACATTGGAAAAGAATACTGCAAGATTCTGCCAAAGTTCCTTCTCCCTCCAACATGCGGTACCCCATCTCTTCCACCTGCCTCACTGGCCTCTTGGCCACGCTCTCTCGCGTCACTGCACTGCCAGCGGCTTCCGAAGCTGCCAGTAAGACGACCATTCATTAATCCGTCACTGATGCCCTCCGAGTAAGATAACTAACAACATCCAGGATGGGTTCCAGGGACCGAGAAGCAGATCTCGTCCGCCGATGTGAACGGGACAACCGTCATCACCTCGACCTGCCGCATCGCGCCCGAGTTTCTGCAGTCGCGAAACGTGCAGCCCCCCGAGGAGTCCGGGCTCCTGCAGAAGCGCAACCGCAACCTCTGCGGCGCGCCTTGCACGACGTATTGCAACGCAGGCGAAGGCGGTCCCAACCCGTACGGTTAGTAAACCTCGAGTGGCTAACTCCTGCTCTTCCTTCAGAAAATCAGAAAAAACCTGAACATTTAGAGCGATGCTATACTATGCTTACTTGCTTGCAACTTACAAAATTCAATTGAACTCTCCAACGTGCTAATTATTACCATATACTCCAGATTGCTCGGCCGTCGCCTCCGCGATCGAAAACCAAGGCGGCTTCACCATCCCGGCCGGCGTGACCATCACCTTCTTCACCTCGCCGGTGAATAGCTGCGAGGCGTATATCATGAACACGTCTAACGAGGACCAGTACTACTGCAAGGACAATAATAACCGTAGATTTGCCAGTCGGCCGGTCGGTCGGTGTATTGATTCGGTTCACAAACTACCTAACAACCTACCTACCTACTCCCCTTTTAGCCAATGACCATAGTACCTATGCGTAAGTAGAGTTTGCTTGCTGACCAGATCATCGTTAAATTAGTCGCCGGCGTTATCAACTACCTGGCCTTCAACTGCCAAGCATCATCCGGAGGTGGCCCGTACAAGGGGGGAAGCTGCGACTTCTACGACAACACCGGTATCGGTAAGTTTAACATGATCGATTCATTGATGGATCGATGGATCACCTCGTTTCGTGTTATAACTCATGGCACGTACCTACTAACACATTGCCAGGTTGGGTTGAGGTCCAGACCAGAGGTGCTTAAGTCGTTCTTGGGTCGAAGAGAAGGAAACAGTGGTGTTTTTTCCCAATAGTACTTTACAGCCTTCGAGAGTTCTGTCATGGCTAGTACACCTGACCTGTATGCTGCTGACTATTTAAATAGCTACATACTATTATCGTAGTTCTACTACTATTAGGTAGTACTAGTTATAGCCATAATCACCTGCCACAATCGCATGAACACCTAGGTCCATAGGTATATACCTCCTTATCTACTCCTTAACTATAGGACCAGCTCTTCCTCCTCAAGGTCTTGATAGCTAAGTACAGATAGAAACATTAGTTCTTGCCTATGCTTTAGTACCCTGGGAGTATATATAAGTAATTCAGAGGCTTACTCAAGGGGTTGGAAGGCTACAATACAGCAGCAGTAATCATAAAGCTGCCCACATGACGGACATAGCCTGTTGGAACTGTCAGTTCTTTCGTCTTCTCGCCTCTTGTTACTGATCCGAAAAAAAAACAAAGTTCTATAGAGGCTTACTGATCGTGTAGAGTAGTTTGAGTTGTACTTCTTTCTGTGACGTCCGAGAAAGCAGCGACATCTAATTTAATAAGCAAGAAAGCGACGACATCATGATTAATCAGGAGGGGTGGTCTGACCTTTGATGAAGGCCTTCGAGGCATTGCCTGTGCTGTTGCTATTAGCCTTGCCTAGGGGCTTCCTCATAGCTGCAGTCGTGCTTTCGTCTTTCGCGTCATGCATCGAATTCGCTGATCTGGTGAGCAATTTTGTGTACTTTTCAGTCCGTGGCATGTAAAGCCTTTCCGGCTTAGTCATGTATTGGTGATATTGCGACAGCTTGTCTGAGAACATGAGCCTTGTTCTGTCCTTATCTGATTGCAAGAGCATAATCTCTTCTGTCCCGTTCACAGTGACCTTTGCTGGGTGGCTCAACGTCTCGAGTTTAACGATAAACATTGATTGCCCCACCACAAGCGTTTCGGTAACACGTACCCTTAGAGTGAGGGCTCCGTTGCTTGCGTCACGTTTTCCAATAACCTTGGGGGCCAAGTAGCCTAGAGCCTGTGACAAGCTCTCCAGAGTGGTCTCTCTGGAGCAAATCATGATATGACATCTTGCCTCCGTGACATTGGGCTTGTGTGCGCCAAACTCGAGCAATATGATAAAATCTGATGAGTCGTCGTCTTTGGATCGCAGTCTAGCTAGGGTTTGTTGATATATCGGGGCCCTGGCACTGACAGCGCCATCGTTTGAAATGATTGACTGGCACTTTTGCCAGCGGTTTGAGGGGTCGACGTCAATAAGGTCTAAGCCAATCTGCGACGTGTCTTCGATATAGAACCCGTTCTGTCGATTTGATCTCACTTGCCTTGTCCTACGGTTTTCTATGAGAATCTGGATTTGTTCGATCGAAGACTCAGACGTCGTCGGGGATGATATGAGAAATTGCTTCGGTGTCCTGACATAGTCCTTGTGAAGACCACTTGATGAATTCAGCATAAGTGGTACCTCCAGAATTTGGTTTGTATCATAGTCTGGTCCACAGTTGAGCAGACCATAAGTATTACCACTCGAGGTCTTGTGTAGAGCAAGTCGTGCGCGAAGCCGCCCACCAGAGATGTCGAGTGGGGATTGATGATGTGATCGAGAAACCACATGGTGGCACTTCGCAAAATCAGCCGGCCTGCTCGCCAAAATCCTCAATGTCTGGTCATGTTTTCCGGTCGCCGACATGAGAGTCTTTGGGTTGATGCCCCAGACAAGAATGGAATCGTCGTTAATGTGTTTGATAATCATCTCTTGGAGTCGTGCGAAGGCTTGTTCGCCACCTTCGCCGTAAATCATGGGCATCGTCAACTCGAAAAGTCCGAGCAAGCAGTACGCCATATCCTCTTCCCTCTTGGTGATTATATTCGAGGCCCATGACATACGTTGGGCTACACTTGCCTCGTGAATGTGTGCCATCCCGATTAGAAAGGGACGAGAAATCCGTGTTATCTGTTGAATAGTGGTCGATAGGTCGCTTCTCATGCCCATGTAAGACCATGCTGAGTTATAGAAGTGTATCTCTCTGGGGGCAAGAAGCTCTTGTAATGTCCATCCTCGGGTAAACCAACGACTGGATTCCATGGCGGAGTTTGTGTCTCGAGCGCTAACGTTGGCCGGAACATCGGACAGGTATGCGTAGCATACGGCAGCGTTGGCGTACCAGCGAAACATTGAGTTGATGGCTTCACCGAGCTCGACAGAATTAGTCTGATCGATGCAACAAGTGTCAATCCACGTATACTGATAACCATCCTTTCTAGTCTGCTCACAGCACCTCGCGAGCTTTGTCGGCCGCGATGCGGCATCTTTTATCCTACCGGCCTTAATGTCGTGATACTTGATCTCGTCCTTATCGTCCCCCCAGGTATGCGATAGAATAGTATATTTCGGAATAGAGTTGTGGAAAAACTCCTCCGTATCAAAAGTCGTCACATTGAGGAGTCGCATATCTGTGCTGCGGCATAAGGGTGGTATAACGGGAGAGGGGAATTAGATCACCTACCTGTGTAGGTAGCGACAGGTAGGTAGCGAAAGGAAGTTAGATAAGGTAATGAAGGGGAGTCTTGGTAATAGACGCAGTGGCTGTTAAACTATGGAAAGAGAATCAATCTCCTCGGTACGTAGTGACACATCGATAGGAATAGTTGGAATAGAAAGTGGGATGTATTGGGCAAGGTTCTACTATGCAGGCTAGCACGGTGTGTGCGAAGAGTCACAATTGTGTAGAAACTGGTCACACTGCACCTTCCTCCTGTGGTCTGATATCCAATCGAGTGCTTGCCTGCACATTGCTTCAGCTCAGCCTCTCGAGGCGCTCGCATGCAACAATGTACCTAGGTATGCTGAACGGTGGCCAATCTCGCCTCTGCCCGCACAGCCACCATCGGGTGATCAGCCTAGGTACCTCTTCAGAGTGGCAGTGAGTGATAAGAGCACATGGGTATCGTCGAAATGCTGAAGGCCTCATGCATCATATTTGGATTCTGGGCCTAGGTAAGTCAGCCACTGTCTGAGGCGTTGAACATCGGCGGATTTGCCAACGAAAAAGGTGTCCAACGCTCTCACCTTCACATCCCGGTCAGACGGGGAAGTTGTGATATCGACTTCCTGGCTTTTGCCTCCTCCGTCTTGTCTTCTAGATGTCACAAATAATAAAGAGAAGAAAGGGAAAGATGCTTCCAAAGGTAACCTTTGAACTAGCAAACTATTACTAGATGGTAAACTATCATGGCTCACATATGCAGTTACAATATCATAGAGGTATATACTGAGTAGGTGTCATTAATTGAATAAGAATGAAGGTGGTGATACAACCACCGAGAGATATATGAGGGCTACATGTCCCCAAGCAATGGTGACAAGCGATTTGTAGAGGTACCCATCAGGGTCTAAACATTATTCAATTCAACACACAAGATGCTCACATGCCAGGTCCATGCTCTCTTCAACTCATTCTCCCGTCCCTCTCCCCCTTTCTCTTTCCCCCTTCCCACCCCTCTCCTTCCTTTTCCTTCAATGGTATACCCAGGTTCAAAACCCCCCTTAACCCCTTTAACCCCCCTAACCCAAAAAGTAATTACAGTAAGGAAGTAAGGAGGATATCATGTTGTAAGTAAGCTGCAAGTTGAATAAAGAAAAAGAAGAATTAAAAGAAAATAAAAGTGAATGATATGCCATGCCATGTCATGCCGACGCTGCTGCTGTTGAAGTACTCTCGTTCGTTACAATCAAGTTCGAGTCAAATGCCCCCTGTCATCTCAGAAACACGAAGCCCATCTCCGCATATCCCATAACCCCCCAACCCGGTCCCGGCGTCGGCGTCGCTGTCGCTACGTCGACGTCGACGACACCCTCGAAAGCGCTGGGCTCTTCTTGACCAGAACGGCTCGTTGCCTCCTCTTCCCAGTTTCCCTCCCTGTACTCGTTCGCACCCCAGCCCTAGCCACCTTATGCCTATGCCCACCCTCACCCAACGAGCCCTACTCATCAAGCTTAAACATGCGCCTCAGGGCTCCGAATTTCTTCTTTTTCGCATTCTTATCGCCCGCGGCGGCACCACCAGCGACAGAGGAGGCAGCAGTATATTCGAACCCGGCAACAGGGACATGTCCACCTACACCCCCCTCATCCCCCCCAAGCACCATCTGCCCCAAACTAACACTCCTCCGTCCATCCATATTCGGCCTCTCAATCCCACCAGCCATAGCCTTAGTCCCAATCGCATGATTCGAATTCGACGCCGACGAGGTCAACAAATTCCCCGCAGAATTAGGTCTCCTCAACGCCCCCGCAGTGGCCATACTATCGCTACCACTCCTGACCATCGAGTGTCGTTTCTGCATCTTCTGCAACTTCGGACTAGTAGGCGTAGGCGCCTCCCCACCACCAATACTGCGCAGACCCTTGAGCTCCTCCCCATCTCTCTCGAGCCTCGTATCGCGTCTCGCCGCACTATCGACAAGAATACTCGACCGCTGGATCTTGCCCGGCGACCCCAGCGTCTGACCGGCCCTCTTATTCCTTCTCAGGATATCGAACAGGGATCCTCGCTTGTCAGGGGTCGTCGGAGAGGACGAAGTCGTCAATTCCGGCGCCGTGAACGAAGGCGTTATTCCGCCGCGGCCTAGAGTCGAGGTGCCGATGGCGCCGAATTTAGGCCGTACAGCCTGGCTGTTATCGAAGGTAGTCCTAGCACGTCCAGGGGACTGCATCGGACTCGGCAGAGGGTCATCATTAACAACATCATCGTCGCTATCAGGTAGATCCGGTGAGTCTTCCTCGACTTCCGGAACCGGAGCCGGCCGGGGCGATAGTGGCTCAGGCACAACCGAGGCGCGAGCAGCCGCCCTCGCTTGAGACCTGATATCTTTGACACCCTTGGGAGAGCTAGGGCCAGGACGGACATGTTGTTCCTCTTCCTCGTCGCTGGAGTCTCGAAGACGGCTCATGAAGCCAGCAGACGTGCCTGCTTCCTCGTCGCTCGAATCGTCAAACCGACTACTCCACTTAGAACCCCTGGCGCCGCCGCCGGCACGAGCCTTAGGCTTAGACTTAGGAAGAGGAGGCGGCTTTGCAGAGGACCGCGCAAAGAGCGGGAAGTGTATTGAGGAGCGCTTCGCCTCGTGGCTTGATTCGCTGTTGGACCGTAACGTGCGCCTAAATTGGCCTGATGGAGAAGCTCCGAAACTAGTGTCTGATCCACGACGAACAGTCGAGCCTACCGGAGACAGGGATCTCAGACTGAACCGCCCCGATCCCCTCGTGGGCTCCTGTGGCGGCTGCTGCGTAGAAGTCTGGCGCATTGTCGAGCGGAAAGCTGAAGCCCCGTTAGGTGCAGGGCGGCTGCGCTTGAAACTGCTATCACTGCCATCAGATCCTCGTCGCTGCAGACTAGGTTTAGCATGTGATGCGGCCTTGGAAGCCAGCACAGTTGATGATTGTGGGCCAGGTTGGGCAGCGCGAGGTTGGTTAGACTTCGTCAAAGTAGTTGCTGGTGTATTGTTTGCAGTTGCTTGTCGATTAGTTGAAGGTTTCGAGACACTCTGAGGGCCCCCATTCGATCTCATTGACTTGCGCATACCAGTCTGGGGTTGGTTGCCCATAGGCCTGGTTGGCTGTTGATCCCTTAGCGATGTGCGCATGCGTGATTTTGTTTGTGCGGGTCTGTCCTGGGCAACAGGGGCGGGTTTGCTCTCAGCTGCAGATGCGCGTTTTATCGACTGTCGCTGCTCTGTTGGTTTTCTTCTGCTGCTGTTTCTACGAACAGGAAGTGAGACTTCTTCGCGATCGCCGTCGGCACCGGCATCTTCTGTAGCTTCGCGTTCAAGCTGGCGTCTCTTCTCAGCTGTTAGGCTGCGCCAAAAAGTTTTCGCATGCTCCCAATCATTTAGATCCTGGGGTAATGAATCCTGAGTCTGACTGCTTGGGTGACTTTCTGAGGCACCAGCGTGCTCCATCTGAGTACCGGACATTGGTGATGATTCCGAGGCCTTTAGAAGCTTTGTCTTTAACTTTTCCCGAATAGGGCTTTCGACAATGGCATCCAAAGACATGAATCCGCCATCGTCGAGATCCGGAATGTCTTCGTATGCATCGCTATAGATACTACTTTCGTCTGACTCGTCTGTTGCGACCTCCGGAGCTTTCAGATTCGTGACTGTATCGAGTGTAGTTTGCGGCAGGGTGTCCTCCTGACCGGGTTCAATGGTCCCAACATTAGGTTCGAAGATGGCAGCACTGGAGGCTGATTCGACAGACTGGTTCGTATTCTTCAATTGGCTTTCATCCCCTAAATCTGATTCGGTGTCGGGAAAGCCGCCCGGAACATCGAAATACTGAGCACCGGCTGATCTATCGGCACTTAATTCAGGCTCAGGGCGCATGGGACTTGGTTCGACTATTGATATCTGCGGAATTGTCTGCTGCTCAGCAGTTGCGGGGGCAAATTTGTCAGTTTCGGAGTGTTGTGCAACATCATCTGTGTCCGGTTGCGTTAATTGTGTGCTCATTACACTGGAATCCATTCCGCCAATGCCCATTTCATTGCCAGTTGATTCTTCACCATCGGAACTGTGGAGACTATCGGAGCTGTAGCCGGATCCCTCGATCGAGGTCACAACCGGTGGCAACGGTTCCCTAAAACGTGATGTGTTGGCTGCGATGCGCGAAGAATGATCCTGCGCCAATAAGGCACCGATAGCAACATCATTCGACTGGCCCAACAGAGGCTCTTCGGTCGTTTCTGAATCGTTCAGCGTGCTCGAACTTTGGGGACGTAGTTCTGGGGATGACGACGTTGCAACCGGTTGTTCAGGTTCTACCGGACGAACAAGTGGACGTTCCTCAAGCTCTCGCTTCTTTTTCTCCCGAATACTGCCGAAGCTCGGCAGTGCTGGTCGTGGTTTCATAACTTCGTCGTCGTCCAAAGCAAGGTCCTTCTTCTTGTTGCGCCCGATAGTGCTGAACCAGGCTCGCTTGGAGCTCTGTGGGCTTTGACTAGATGGTGAGTCCATCCCTGCTGCCGATGATGAATCCTCAAAGACGACGGGACCGTTGTCGTCAAAACTGACACGAACGGACTTTTTGCGTGGCATTGGCGACACAGCACCAGACCCCGATAGATCCGAAACATTATCTGGTGGTGAGGTTTCACGCGGCAACGGGCTGTTATTTTTTAAAGCAGATTTAATCGGAGAGGCCGAACGAGGCGGAGGAGCATGTCTTATAGCGAGATTTTCGGCAGGATCCGATGCGAATCGAGCTTGTCGCGCAGGGCTAATGGAAATTGAGCGTCTCAAGTCGCCGGTCTCGGCGGCGAGGACAGCTACAGGCTTGTTTTCTGCAATTAAGAGTTTCTGCTCATCTTTCTCTTCTGCTATTTTCGGCTCTTCGGTAGCGGTCACGACGTGGGGATCAGCGTTTGAAGCGAAATCATGAACTTCCGACTTTTGACTCGGCTTTGAGAGACCAGAGCTGTCAAATACAGCTTGTCGAGTTGGTATAGTGTCCAGTGCATCCAACACTGGTTGTGAATCTTTGGGGTGGTTTCGCGCCTGGGGCTCCTCCTTCTTGACCGTAGGCTCATATTGTGGAGTGCTAACCACTGGTTCGTGGATCGGGGTTCCTGACCGGCCATTCATTTCAGTTGCATTAGAAGATTCGGGCGCTGATGATGGGATGTCCCTGGTATTTGATTCCCTTGGCTCCCTTGACTCCAGTGACTGCGGTGGCCGGCTAGAATCAATGATGTCGTCATTTGCCGACAGGGCTGTGGGCTCAAAATCTGTTGCCGCCGTGCGTTCCTCGGGTTGGGGCTCACTCGCTACCGGCTCTTCTCGACTAAGTGGCTGGCGCGATTTTTTGCTCTCAGTGACCATGGTGCCCGTCGCCCTGGCGACCGTTCCTTTGGCGAGTTGGCTTCCCTCTCTCCGTACAGAACCATCCTTCCTCCTCTTCGAGGACTTTGTCGTAGGTTGCTTGACTTCATATTCAGCAACAGGTTCGTCGGTATGAGGTTTGGGAACCATCCTCCTCGAATTAGGGTCGTACACTAGCTGCTGGCTGCCATCCGGGGAAGAGGTCGTCGGGCGGGGGGATTTCACGCGGGGCGCAGAGCGTGGAACCGGAGATAGCGGGGGTGATTGCGGGCGAAACCCAATGGGATAGGAATAATTTATCGAGTTCCTACTATCCGATCTGCCGGATTGCTGCGGACGAGGCGGCGACTGAGCCTCAGCCGCCTTTATAACAGAATCCGACCTTCGCACGTTGCTCACGTCGCCAGTGGGCTGGACATAATAAGAAGGGGGCTCACTAGCCATCTTCTGCGACGCCGTCCTAAAGTTCTGCATGCCAACCCCTGCTGTCCTCGAACTCGTCGTAGAGCGTTTGTGACTGTCGGGGATCTTCGGAACAGGCGGTTGTTCTTCAGCCGCAACTGGTTTTGACGACCGGCCATGAGGAGAAGGGGAGCGGAACGTGCGATCTGTCATGCTGGATGTGCTGCCGCGCCTCTGGAGTGGAGCGCGATCGTTAGGTGGTTGTGAGCCGTTTCGAGCGCTCCCGGAGGAGGATATGGAAGCGCTACGGCGCGCAGTCCGTTTGGTCTGCACCTCGGCAACGTTGGTAGGCGTATGAGGGCGCGCTCGGAGGGCGGCGGCAGCGGCAGCTGATGATAACGCCTTGTTCGGGTTTGGGTTCGCCGCAGACATGAAAGCGGCCGATGCAGCCGTTGCCGCATTGGGATTTGCAGTAGCTGAGTTCAAGGGCTGCTAAAGTCATTCTATATTAGCGATATGGCGCACGATCAAGTCATCGGTTTAGCAGATGTAGGAGACAATGTAATGCGTTGGAATCCGCCACGGCGACTGGTTCAACGTAAGGCGCACTGGCACCAAATCGCTACTCGCATAACGCAGCACCAGACAGGGCGACCAATATGGAGACAGGGCGGACCTCGCGGTCGAGGTTGACAACAAGACATTTGTGAAACGACTGCTCGAGTGACGATAGGGCCACAGGCACCAGCAGTCTGCGACGCGTGCCATATGCGCCCACCATGCGAGTACTTACAGGTGGTGGAGGCCGACGCCTCCTCGATCCAGTAAACATATTGAAGATGTGATGTTGATGCGGACACGGCCCGGACCGAAGCCAAGAGCCTGGTTAAAGCTGCGATTGCGATGCTATGAAATTCGCATGGGTATAAATAAGCTGCTGAACGCTGGACGCTGCGTGATGAGGGGTGTTGGTTGGTGTTCGGGGTGTTCGCGACTGAAAGTGAGTGCAGTAGCAATGTCGACGATAGTATACCAATGCGACAGGTATGAACTACTATTGAAGGGGAAAGAGGGAGGGTAGATTGAGGGTCAGGTCGCGACTCTGGACGTGCGCATGAACGATGATGAACTGATTATGTGGATGGGATGATGAAGCAGATCAAGTCCCTGGAATGAAATGGGAAGTCCCTTCTTGAGCCAAAAATTCACCCTGCGATGGTCTTGCTCCTTAGCTTCAGGTTAGCTCGACGTGGACATTATGCGCAACTCTGTTTCGTTGAACTGGAGCCTGGACTGAACTGCCGGCTCAAAACGATGACGCTGCGGGCGATCCTCTACACTCTAGAGAACTGTTCAAACCGAATAAGGGAACATCGATCGTCCCGTTACGGTTAGTCACTTCGATCTGATGGAGCATGTTTAATGACCCGTGGACCCCTAACGCTCGATTAGGTAGGACGTAGGTAGGTACCTCTGCTTAAGTTTCCTCCTGCACGCTGGAGTTGTCTATTGTCAGCAGCTATGTCATACGATCCAAACGCCGCATTAAACAAAAAGAGATCGATGAAACAATAGAAATATTATTAAACAGCTCTTCTCCTATATGATATGAAACATATGCTCTATGTCCAAATTGAATTGTTACCTCCTTCATCACCAACCTCAATATTCCCATTCTATACAAATAAAATTGATAATGCTGCGTCTTGTAGGTAATGGTTACAACATAACCAAGACACCCAAGCCGATTCAGGGTTACATTGCACCTACACCTACTAAGCGATGTCCACTCTGCATGTACCTGGCCACTCTCTCGATGACAGCAAACAACACCAACCAATATCATCATCACATACGCCTTACCTTAGCACCTAAAACCTCAACACATACGTGTACACACGCACTTATTCGGCAGCCTCCTATCCCGTTCGTCCAATTACCGCGCCCCAGCCAGATCCAGCCTAGTATATCCGACAAGCTGCCCGCCCATTCGTCTCTCGCGTCTTTCCAGACTAAGGTAGGCGAATTGTAGGTACTTACACAGTAGCTCTTCTCAATTTGGTTGAAGCTATTCTCTAACCCGCCGCCAATGGTTGATCGTCCTGGCCTATGACGTCATGCTAGTAGCTCACCCAAATAAGCCCAATCGCTCATCGTGGTGCCTAAGCCATTTCAGCCATCGTTTGAGAGAAATATCTAAGCCACATTCGCAATAGCTAGATTGCACAACGGACACTTTCGGATATTGGCCGATTGGTAGAGTAGGTTAGAAAGAGGATTCTTGAAGACAGTAATTCCTGCACTACCTAGGTACTTACAGGCGCCGCTCTGGTTGCCCTGAGGACTGATAATAACAATACATTCAAATATACAAGACCGGCACGCTTCACCTCTCAAGTGGCACAGACATAAGATGACATGGTATGCGAGAGTACGCTCTTGTTCTGCTGCCTGCGCCACCCGTGGCCTTGTGTTGGTATGAAGTTCCATGCCACCCAGTGGCTAGGGACCGCCGAATGAGAATTGCATGAATCACTGCCTTATCTAA